>JAHBCN010000338.1:0-17500 GCA_019359885.1 Listronotus oregonensis
TTGTCTAAGTTATCATTGTACAGTTGAATTGTACTAATATATTTCACAACAAATGCGGGGAGGATGACGTTGACTAATCAAAAAGTGTTTTCAGTAACGTGAAAATCCATTTAAAATTAGGAATTTAAATTAATAGAAAAAAAAATGCAAAAAACTTTTTTTTTGGATTATATACATGTTATTTTCCTAAAAAATATTAGTTTTGAGTTCTTAATTTCAATGTATGAGATTGGAAAGTCGATACAATTAAAAATCTCGTAATAAGAACACTTCATCGAAGTTTTTAAAATGTAAAAAGTAAAAATTATTACATTTAAAAATATCGTACGACTCCCCTTTCCCTGTTTCATTAAGGAAAATTGTACAAGCCCTATGCTACTTTGTGAAAGAAATGAAGTAAGTAAAAGTGTTGAAGTTATGAACTACTTGAAAAAAGTAATAAATTTATATAAAAAACATTAAGACTAAAAACTTACTCTAACTGTTTAACTAAATATACAGAAATAATAAATTGGTAGATTTACTATAGTAAAATAAAAGAAAGTAATAGGGAACAAATTTGTTTAAGCAATTTTATGATTGAGTATGGTTTTTGGGCGCCTTAGTATGAAAAATTTACAATGTGCTATTAAATTTAGGCTTGCGTTTTTGAAAACAGGGTAAATTTGTCATAATTTTAAAAATTCTAAATTATCTCGAAATCTGGGCATCTTAGCAAAAATATGTAGAGATCTTTTTTGTTCCTTCTAACTAGCTTTATGCACCACATTTATTGCTTGCAGGAAATTTTGTATTGAATGGTTCAATTTTTTTAACAAGTGCGCAGGAGTAAATTACGAAAATGCAAGCGGTCTTGAAATATCTGGGAAAGACCTGAATAAAGACAAAGATTATGAAAGTTTTAATGACTTTTTTTAACCATGTAAGCCTAAAAGTTTTCTCGATATATTATTAAACTACTCGTATGTGTTATTAATAAAATAACGTTTTTTAGATAAACATACATTTTTTAAAAAAATAAAAATAATCTAACATAAAAGAAAAGTCGACAAAAACTGATGCAAAGCTGTAAAATTCAAAAAATTTTATCCCCGACAAATTTCAGCTTCTGACTGTTTAGGATGGAAGGCACTGATTGTACACAAAAGGAAATCACCTGCCCTTGACCTGCGTTTTAGCAGATACTATGTTTACAAAAATCTCATAAAATTTTAATTTCAAGCTTTTAAGCTGACCTTGATCTCTTTCCATTGGTTGGGGTTAACGCGCGACGCTGAAATATGCTGGAACCTGAAACATTCTATTTTTGGGAAATAGTATTACAGCACAAATTTAAATTACTAGTTCTGTGAGAGTAATAGATGACTGTTTGCTGATTGTTCCTATATATTTTATATTGTGTACATTCTGATATATACTAAGATATTTGAAAAAATCGTAACCACCGACCTAATATATTTTTATTGTTACATGAATCAATAAATAAAAAAAAAAAAAACATTAACCTATTTATAATTATTTTAAACCGGAATCAAAAATTTAATTTAAATACCAAAAAATTTAAATAAAGACCTCTGCATATAAATAAATGCAGATATCAGTAAGGCGCTCGTAATAAAATACGACTATTACGATTAAAATCCTAAGAAAAGTAAATAAAATGCAAATTAAAAGAAAGAAACTGCATTAAATTTCTGTGCGAGGACTATAGTGTAAAGATAAGCCGAACATTAGCACATTATACTATTAACTTCTGTCGGCAGTGTCAGCTTGATTATACAGTGAGCGGCTAAAATATGGAAAAAAATCATTAAAAAACACTATTTTTTTAAATCCATTTTCGAATTATGTGTCAAATTCCACTTATGATTCATGTAGCATCTATACCTATCTTTAACTCTTTCGGAGCAAAAGGAAAAAAACACAATTTAATTTTAGGTACATACCTTTAGAGGTACAACAAGTGAATTTTGTAAGTGGATTGTCATTATGACTTGTGTCAGTAATTAAAGTGAATATGGCGCATTTAAATGAAACTTAATGAATTGAAATTTTAATTTTTATTGGATTTGGAGACAAAACAAGAACTTAAAAAATTTGTAATTTGATTAACGCAAAATATTCACAAAGGCTCATTATAAGAAGTACAGTAAGTAAAATTAAAAGAAAATTTAGAAAAACAGTGCAGTCAAAGAACTAAACACTAATAAACGAATAAACAATAAAAGTAAAAATGATGCACCTAAATAAAACTTAAAAAATAAAAAGTTTTAAGCATTTTATTGTTTATTTGATTTATTGTTCAAATTATTTTATCGGGTCTTGAAAATGTCCACCAATAACTTCTGGACAATATGCTTATCTGCTTTAAAACGCTTTTAAAGAATTACTTGAAGTACTCACATTCCGTGTTTTTTTGCTTATACACTTTTGTTTTTATATATCCCCAAAGGAAAAAATCCAGTGGTGTAAGATCTGGAGGTCTTGTAGGCCATTCTACAGGTCCCCTCCTACAAATCCAGTGTCCGGGAAATACCGCATTCAAATATTCACGTACTTATCCTTTTAAAACCAAATCGATCTATGCATATCAGGCTGAAAAAGTAACTGCGAGAGTGGAAAATAAGTAATTTTTTGAAGAAATTCTAAATTAAAGTTCTTCCGTAAGATTTTGATCGAAAAAAAAAGTTGCAATAATTTTATTATTTAAAATTCCTGCCCAAACATTTACTTTTTGTGGATGTTGGGTATGATTTTCTTATCCAACGGGAATTATTTGTGCTCCAATACCTAAAATTTTGTTTATTTACCGTACCATTTAAACAAAACGTGGCTTCATCACTAAACAGTATCTGGCGATGGGATAATGGATTTAAGTGGCACGTTTTCATCATAGTTTGTATTTTTATTAATTTTTAGACGACCTGGCTGTAGACGATGTTTGACTGTCCCTGTTTCTCTGAATGTTTTTTCAATTTTACGTACTGTACTTCTTGGCCCATTTCTGGATGTTTTGCGTTAAACAAATTACAAACTTCTTAAATTTTTGTTTTGTTTTTATATCCAATAAAAATTGTAATTTAAATCCGTTGAGTTTCATTTAGATGCGCCATATTTATTTAATTACTGACACAAGTCATAATGACAACCCACTTACAAAATTTACTTGTTTTACCCCTAAAGGTATGTTTCCTATATTGAATTTTGTTTTTTTTTATTTGCTCCGAAAGAGTAAAAGATAGGTATAGGATATGCTACATGACTTAGGGGTAGAATTTGAAAATGGATTTAAAAAAATAGTGTTTCAATTAAAAATAATCAATTTTGGTATCAAAAACTACTTTTTGACGCACCCTATATATTTTCTCTTTAGTGCAAAAAATGCGCAACCTAATTTTTTATTGAATTTGTTCGATATTTTAGCCGCTCACTGTATGTATCTAAAGCGTTATTTCAAATATAAGTTTTGTGGTCTAAGATAAAAAAGCAATTTAAAAACATTCTAAATGTCGAAATACATTTGCCTTTCTAACGTAAAAATATCCTAAAAAAAGTTAAGTTCTATTTTTTCAAATCGGAGTCAAAAAATAATTCCACTTTTTTGCTGTCAAAAATGAAAAGTCATTATTTTTAATCCAACAATATTAAAGATGCCTTTAGGAACTTAAAGTGTCGTGACCAAAACTATTTCTTTATTGTTATTGATTAAAAGCAAAAAACCCGCTATGTCTTTTAAATATGAAGACTTCTATGTGATACCAAATAGTTGAATTATAGTCGAATGTTTTATTACAAACCTCTTGCAGTGGATTGTGCAATATATTGGGTGCTTTGAGATGGCAATAAAGATATCAGAAATGCATATGAGAAAACTTTATAACAATAAATCAAGTTTATTGTTTAAAAACTATTTCTTTATAATATATAACGTTTCTTTATCTGAAAAATATCTGGGTAACTTAGTTAATGTCGGTAAAAGCTATTTCCTAAGCTATTTTAAAATTAGCTCTCATTACGGAATAAAAAACTCCCTTTTGTTTTTAATGCTGGTTTCCATGTTAAAAACATTAGCTTTATTTTAATTAAGGTATGAACGGATTTAACAGAAAACCATTGTACCAATTTAAAATTAATATATATATATATATATATATATATATATATATATATATATATATATATATATATATATATATATATATATATATATATATATATATATATATATATATATATATATATATATATATATATATATATACAGGGTGATTGGTAAGTCGGGGAAAAGAAGACCCGAATTAATTTTTAATTTGAATCAAACCAAGAATACTTTTTTTATATTTTTTTTTTTGTTTCCAAAATATTTCACTATAAAGTTTTGCCAAAGAAAAAAATTAAATCAATGGTGGTGTCGCTAATCTTAGTTGGCGCTTTTAAACAATTACGTCATTTTCGAAATCAAATTTTTACCTTTTTCGCTTACTTGTTATTGGAAAAATCACAATACACATAAACAATATCACCGTATACCTTATTAGTGAACTCACATTTCTTTGTGATTTTTCCAATAACAGATTGACAAGTGTCT
Organism: Listronotus oregonensis; assembly: GCA_019359885.1. NCBI lineage: Eukaryota > Metazoa > Arthropoda > Insecta > Coleoptera > Curculionidae > Listronotus > Listronotus oregonensis. The sequence continues at coordinate 4,589 of JAHBCN010000338.1, forward strand.
AACTTTTGACAAAGGTCAAACTTGATTTTATATGACGTAATAGTTTGAAAGTGCCAACTAAGATTAGCGACACCCACCATCCAATTATGTGATTTAAATTTTTTTTTTTGGCAAAACTTTTTATTGAAATATCTTGGAAACGAAGGAAAATTTGCAAAAAAAGTATTCATGGTTTTCGATTTACAATTAAAATTTAATTTCCTCATTTTTCGCCTTTTCTTACCAATCACCCTGTATATATATATATATATATATATATATATATATATATATATATATATATATATATATATATATATATATATATATATATATATATATATATATATATATATATATATATATATATATATATATATATATATATATATATGTATATATATATATATATATCGTGGGCGTACAAGCAGAACCCTTAAGTCCACTTTTTAAAAAAGGGGGTTACCTCATCTATAAGTCCATACAGTGTTTTTGCTCAAGCAAATAATCACTTAAGTCCATTTTCTTTCTTTTGTAAATTACAAGCCATGTCAATTTGTTTAAGTCCATATTTATTTATTTTTAACAGGGAGAATCATTTATGTGCACTTAAAGATTTTTGTCGACGGCAGGATGCAAGCTTAGACAGGAATAAAACTGTAAGTCCATGAACGTAAATACTGCATTCATATGCTTAGAAGGCAGTTTTGTTTGGGTGCATTACGGTGCGTTAATATGTCTTCTAGAGGTGAAAAACTTGTTACACATGTGGAGGACAGACCGAAACTTACATGTCGCTGCTTTACTACTTTATTTGGTTCAGATTACTCACCTTGAAATAATTCAACAAAATTTTTTTGAAAAGCGGGCACTCCTACATGGAGATCAAGAAATTTGTTCCAGTTTTCACAATAAACGATTCCCACATATTTAGACTCTGGATCAAATCGAAATAAAATCAAAAAAAGTGAGCCATACAATGTACAAGAATTAAAATATATTAACTTTTATGACTTAAAGGCTTTGACTGAAAGTTTAATTAGAAACAAAATAAAGACACAGAAAAAAAAACCGTCAATTGGCTACTTTTTAAAAAACTTTGAGATATTCAAAGAAATCCTGGAATAATTGAATTCAAATATATGCATTCAGATACAAAGCAGATGCATTAACGTTTTTAAAAGGGGGGAAAACCAGCTTTTCAAAGTATTTTAAACAAACTGTATAGCCAGCACTTACCAATAAGTAAAAAAAAAAAAGAAGATCTATTAAAATTGTGCCAAAATCAAATAATACCCACCGAATTCCATGGATGGTACCAGTCCCTACCTACCTCTAAAAAATTCACTAGATTGTTTCACTGAAGAAGACAGCAGCGATGATGATGAACTTCCTTTAATCCTTTTTGTCCAAAAAAGTAGTGAGCAAAAACGGGAAAAAACTGTAAGTCCAACATGTTTTTAAAAAAAGGCATATTAAAAAAACTGTTCATTGATATACGTGTTTTACTGGTACACAATCTTTAAAAGAGCAAATACACTTTTTTATTTATATACAAAATAACCTATTACCAAAAACAAATTTTACAAGTTAATTCAATTCTTTAATTGCATTTTTCTCATAATGAGCTCTCATGGACTTAAACGATTCTGCTTGTACGCCCACGATATATATATATATATATATATATATATATATATATATATATATATATATATATATATATATATATATATATATATATATACCGTGTTCAAAATTAAGGCACTATTGCTAACTTTTTTGTGATAAAGATACAAGAAGTTAAATTAGCAAAGTTGTGTACATTTTTACGCTAATTACAATGATGATAATTGAAAAACAAATAAACATCAGATTTACGAGTTATTCACAAAAATATAGTTTTTTAAAATGCAACACCCTGTATTTGTTACGTCCATTCGATAGAGAATCTAATTTTTAATACATTTAGTTATTTACATTTTTTTTCCTAAAATGAGAAATAGCGGAGTTATTTCAATTTAAATGTATTTTTCCGTAACTGGACGCAGCCAGCCATGGAATTCTTAAAATCGCATTTTTGGATAAAAATTATCATAGTAAGCTATGATAAAAACCATATTTAACAAAGGTCCGCCATAATGGGATATTATTTGTCAATCATTCAATCTATTATTATTATAGGTTTGTGCTTCTTAGTTATCCAGAAAGTAACCAACTAACCCCAACCGTTTCTTGAGATATTTGCTCGGTTAAAAGCAAATTTAGTTGGGCACGGATCCTTAGTTCGCCAGCGTCCTAAAACAACAACAAATATAACAGTTTGTTATGGGATATATAAAAGCACACCTTCATCCTCATTTAGAAAAAATAAGAAGGAAATTGGTGTTCCAAAAACTGACGCTCAGAAGATCTTGAAGAAATACAAAAACCCCTCCATACAAATTTAATATGGCAAATGAACCCGGTATCCGAGCGCGGACACTGTTTTGTCAATGGTATTTGCAGCAAATTAATGGTAACAATTTATTTGGCAGACATGTTATTTCGTCCGAAGAATGCTTTTTTCAAGTGCGGGCGTTTTTAATCGTCACAATACCAGGAATTGGCACCAGAAAATCAGCATATAATGTTTGAAAGGGCCAGCAAGGACGTTTGAGTTGAGTTTTGTTTTTATTTTGGGCAGACAAATAGTTTATAGGACTTTTGAAGGGGGCTCTTTCAGCACGTAGGTACCAGAATCCCCTTTGGGGGAAATGATTCCAGAACTATTGGGAAAATAATAAACATTGAAGTTTCAGTTTTTTTTTAATAACGACACATAACTAAGTAGTTAATAAAAATATATTATGCTAATAATGGCTATATTGACATCATCCAAAAAGTCCTCCAACACATTTCTTAATACATTCAGATATCGTTTGCCTGTTAAAAATTCTTTATAAAACACAGGCCCAACAATCTTTGATCCAATGAGGCAACACCATACGTTTAAGCTAAAACGTCTTTGTGGATTGGAAGGATGTTGGCGCAGGAGATTTTTACTGCTCCAATAATGTTGGTTCTTTCGGTTAAACATGCCCTTATAACTAAAATTAGTCTTATCGCTCTAAAGAATTAATCGTAAAAAGTTTGGATTTTCTATAGCGGCATTTACAAACCATTGGCGAATGTTTATACGCCTTTCGTAATCACCTGGCAACAAAGTCCGTGTGGGTCTGTATTTGTAGGGTACATATTTTTTTTTTTCTAAATTTTATGAATGGTTTCTTAGCATAGATCTCAAGATCTCACCTACAGTTTCTTGTAAAATTTTCACGATAAACTTTAAAAATGCCACAACATAAATTTCTGTTTGTTGATAAATTATAAAGGTTTTCTTATTTCTGCGCTTAAGAAAGACTTTCGTTTGATTGAAACTTTCTAAAAAGGAATAAAAAATATCTTCTGTTTGGCATATTTTTTTTTCTGGAAATAGTTTCACTTCAAAGCCTGATGCCTATTTTTTTGGTAAATTGTGTAGCATTCGATAGAATCAAACTTCTCCACATGACAACATTTTACAGTAGCATTATTATTTACTAGTTGTCAGTAAAGCATCATGGCGGATATACATGTTACCTTTTGTTTTTCTTTTATTTCTGTCATAGCATACTACGATAATTTGTACAAAGAATGCGGTTTTAAGATTTCCATGGCTGCCTGCGTCCAGTTATGGAAAAATACATTTAAATTGAAATAACTCCGCTATTTTTCATTTAAAGAAAAAATGTAAATATCTAATTATATAGAAAATTAAATTATCTATCGAATGAACGTAACAAATACCTGGTGTTGCATTAAAAACTATATTTTTGTGAATAACTCGTAACTGATGTTCATTTGTTTTCTTATTATCGTCATTGTAATCAGCGTAAAAATGTACACAACTGTGCTAATTTACCCTAACTTGTATCTCATAATAAAAAAGTTAGCTATAGTGCCGATAATTTTGAACACTGCGTATATATAATTATATATATATATATATATATATATATATATATATATATATATATATATATATATATATATATATATATATATATATATATATATATATATATATATATATATATATATATATATATATATACAGAACTTCCCTAACTCGAATCTCCAAGGGACCGTTAGTCGAATTCGAGTTGGAGAAAATTCGAATTACAGAAAAATACGCTAAATTACGTTTTTTTAGTTTTTATTAGAAAACAATTATATACATATGTACTTATGCATTATTATTTAAAAAAAAATCGGTAATTTTTTTTTGTTTAAATACGGACCATTTTTCTTTATCTATAAAATCTTCTACTACATTTAACGAGCTGTATACTGCATTAGGAACATTTTCTCTTGACGAAGCAAAATTTCTTAGGGTTTGGACAGCAAAAAACGCTTGGTCAAATGTAGGAGCAACAGTTGTCTGATCATCATCATCATAATCAACTTCTTCTTCCGAGTCTGAAAACCATAACCATTTGATTTTAACGTTGCTAGTTTTTATCTTAAACTTACCTTTGTCATTAGGAATAAGATTTTCTAAAACGCTATCTAAAATGTCTTCGTCTGTTGGGAACCCCATTGTTTGCACATCATCGTCAATTTTAACGTAATCTTCAAATGAAACATCATCGGTATTCGTTGCAGTTTTGAATGAGATCCAAATTTGTTTTAATTCAGATAGTGGGAAGTCATCTTCTTCATCCCAGTCATCAGTCGTAGTATTCTGCACTATCTCATCTTTAACAAATCCTGCCTTCCTGAAGCAATTGATGATTGTTTGTTGTTTTACATCCAGATTCCAAGTTTTATTTAGATCTCTAATTGCGTCAAGTAGCGACACTGTTGTAGGAGTTGGTTCTTCCATATGGGCCAAAACTTTCATCACGATTCGTTTTCTGTAATGCTGCTTAAGATTTTTTATAATTCCCTGGTCCATTGGTTGTAAAACAGAGGTCAGATTAGGAGGAAAATATTCCAGTTTAATGTTTTTAAGACTTGCTTGTACATCCTTAGGTGTGCGGGACAGTTGTCGACAAACAGTAGGATTTTCCTATTTTGGGCAGCAAACATTTTATCCAGCTTTTTGAGCCACTTCTCATAGAGTTCACTAGTCATCCACGCTCTTTTTTTGTACTCATAATCCACATCAAGCGATTTTATGCCCTTAAAACAACGAGGATTTTTTGACTTGCCAATAACGAGCAATTTCAACTTTTCGGTTCCACTCATATTGCTTGCAACCATAACTGTAATTCTCTCCTTGCTGTTTTTACCGCCAAAACATTTTTGACCTTTAATTGTTGGGTAAACATTTAAAAAAGACGCCTGTCTCGTCTGCATTAAAAATGTCATTTTCGTCGTAATTTAGGATTAAATGAGGTAAAACATTTTTTTTCCAATCCTCGCTACATTCTAAATCTGCAGATGCACTCTCACCACAAACCGACATTTGGACCATATTATGCCTCTTTTTAAACTTATCTAACCATCCCACACTAGCTGAAAAATCTTCGCGACCCAAAGCATCAGCAAATTCTTTAGCTTTTCTCTAATTAGGGTTCCTGAGAGAGAAGGTTTTATGACGGGGTAGTAACCCACTTAACCATAGCTTCATCAACATCATTATTAACACATCTTGTAAGCCTTTTTCGTTTGGAGTTAAAATCATAGTCACCTTCTTTTTTTAAAAGTTTATCTTTGTTTTTTAAAATGGTCGATAACGTGTTAGGGGGAATTCCAAATTGTTCTGCGATGTCTTTTTTTTTCTTTTCGCCCTTTTCAACTTCTGAAATTATTCTCAATTTTTCCCCAAGCGTTAAACATTTTAAATTTCGCTTTGCCATTTTAATTTTTTACCAATACATCCACGTACACATTAAAAATCCAGCAACCCGTAAGTAAAATTATTTATAAAATTACGTACGATGCTTGACAAGAGACTAACAAGATTTACTTGTAGCACTCGTCTCGCGAATCGGTAAATCCCGAAAATCAGTAGGTATTTCCCCGAAAATTCGAGTTAGGCTTAGTTGCCCGCTAAATTTCAGTTCGAGTTTTAGAAATATTCGAGTTAGAGAAATTCGACTTATGGAGATAAAAATACAGTGAGATTGTATAAACCTAATTATTCGCAAAAATATTTGAGTTGGAGAATTTTTTGAGTTAAGGAAGTTCGAGTTAGGAAGTTCCACTGTATATATATATATATATATATATATATATATATATATATATATATATATATATATATATATATATATATATATATATATATATATATATATATATATATATATATATATATATACAGGGTGATTCACGTTGAGTGTCCTATTAAAAGTTCGGGAAAAACCAAAACAGAATTTTTTGAAGTTTGGCACACGATTAAAAAAGGGGTAATAAAACTTTTTAAAATATTTTAAGTGCAGCTTTTGCCATATTTAACCAAAACCCAAAGGGAAATTGTAATTTTAAATGGAACACCCTATTTTTTATTGCATTTTCGGATTCTAATAGAATTCTGGGAATTTTTGTTAATATCTTCCTATACCTATATCTCCCCGTTTTGAGTAATTAATTACTATTTTTTTTAAGAAACATAAACCATGTTAAAAAGGTTTTTGATATTTACGTGCCTAACTGAGCTGGAAAATAGAAATTTTTTGGGGTTAGCTAATGCATGTATTATAGGATCTACATGCTATAATGGCTATATGTCTTTGGGGTGTCCCAAATAATTTGCTTTTTTACCGAAATTTAATAATGGTTAAAACTCTTTTTTTTAAATACAACATACTATATTTTATCCCATTTTTAAATAGACTAATAATTTACCTACAAAATGTCTATACATGTTTCTATCCCGTTTTTTAAATAAAAGGGAATTTTTATTTTTTAAGCTTTTAAATTTTTTTATTTTTTAAAAACAAAAAATATGTTTTTTAACTTATATCTAAAAAGAAAAGTAACTAATAATTAAATTGTTTAAAATGACCACCATTTGCAGTAAGGTACTCGTGCAAACATGTTAATTGTTTTGTCGTTGTTGCTCTTCAAATTTTCCCTCAGGATCTAATTCGTCAAAAGCTTGACGTACCCGATTTTCCAAATCCTGACGTGTCTCTCCCGGGGTCCCTTTTTTATACACCCGTTCTTTTATAGGCCCCCAAAGATATGAATCTAGGGAGTAAGTTTCCGGGACCGTGGTGGCCAGTCCCACGGTCCCAAGCGCCAAAAAACCACCTATCTTCAAACATTTCATAAAACCTTTTTGGGAACTTCGTTAGTGTAATGTGCAGGAGCCCCATCCAATTGGTACCAGCACGAAGTCAATAATTGTAATGGTACTTCCTCCAAAAACCCGCTTCCCGTTGTTTTAGAATATCCAAATATTTATCTGAATTTAAATTCTCATCGTAAATAACATAAGCAAATTTATTGCCCAAACAATAAAAAAAAAACATTAAAACTGAATTGATCCTGAAACCTATTTTGGGAAAACCGATTTTGGATTTTCAACAGACCAAATATGATTATTTTGTATGTTAAATATTCCCTTCTCGTAAATTTGGACTCATCTGCCCCCAAAATTTTTTTTTTAAATAGTTCCCTTGAATCGCAGTTACTACCATTTCGCAAAATTCAGTGCGCCTCTGGCATCTCCTGGTAAAAAAAGCTTGTTGGGTAATAAATTTAAAGGGGTGAAAGTTATTTTTTTGTTTAATATTCTTTGAATTGTGGAATATGAAATTCCTAAATCTATTTTTGCACTTCGAATTGATGCGTAAGGATAAACGTTGAAATACGCAAGAACATTTATTTTGTTATCTTCATTATCAGTTTGTGGTTTGCTTAAAAATCTATGTGTTTTAGTTTTTAATAAATTTTTTTAAAAATTTTTTTCATAACTAAAATATGAAGAAAAAATAAATAAAAAATTAAAAAAAAAAAAAAAACAAATCGTACCTTTTAAATTTCTTTCTGTGCATAGGAGGTAAATGGGGATACAATTGTTAATCGTCTACAGGTTCTTGAAAAAATTTTGTTACACTCTCCATGAATATAAAATAAATTTAAAATATCAGTATTTGAATATTCATTTGATTTTCCATTTTTCCGATGCTGTTTAGCTTTTTTATTTGTTGATTAAAACTGTTTGGGAAAGTGAAATAGTTGTTTTGGGCAATTTAAAAAAAAAACTTCCATGGCCTACCCAGGTAAATTGTAAATTAAGCCGGTTGTTTGTTCTGGATAGTAATTTAAAACACGGAAAAAAATTTAAAAATTTTCTTCTATTTCAAAAACGGTGGCAGATGGGTATAGAAAGATGTATGGACATTTTGTAGGTAAATTATTGGTCTATTCGAAAATGAGAAAAAATGAGTATGTTGTATTTAAAAAAATTAAGTTTTAACCATTGCTAAATTTCAGTAAAAATGCAAATTATTTGGGACACCCTGTATGACAAAAATAGCCATTATAGCATGTAGATCCTATAAATACAGGCATTAGCTAACCCCAAAAAAAATTTTTAGTATCCAGCTCAGTTAGGCACGGGAAATATCAAACCCCTTTTTTACATGGTGATGTTTTTTTAAAAAATAGTAATTAATTATTTTCTCAAAAACGGGTAGATATAGGTATAGGAAGATATTAACAAAAATTACTTAGAATTCTATTTGGGAAACAGAAAATGCAATAAAAATAGGGTGTTCCATTTAAAATTACAATGTTGCCATTGGTTTCGTTTAGATCTGGCAACGCTGCACTTGTCAAAATATTTTAAAAATGTAGTTTATAGTATATATATATATATATATATATATATATATATATATATATATATATATATATATATATATATATATATATATATATAATTAATAATTTTTAATTCTCCTGGGTTTTTCGGTCATTTTTTTTTTAAATTAATTTGAAATAAAATTAAAACATTTCTTTTTTACGTTTCGGTTTATTTCCAATTAAACCATCATCAGAATCTAGAACAAAAAAGCTTAATGTTTTATATATACAATTGGAAACAAAAACAAATAACAAAAATTAATTAAAAGGAAAAAAAAATATAAAGTTACATACCTTTTGCCTTTCATAAACTTACACTATCTAATAAGATTTAAAAAAATTTAAAAAAAAAGATAAAAACCAAACACTTAAAAACTAAACGATGAAACTATTACGCTTTTTTCATCTTGAATGTTAGTGATGAAAAAAAAGAGTATATTTTTTAAATGTTGGGTCTACCCCTAACTGTACATAACTTTGGGCTTTTCCCGCCCTAATAGGTGGTAAAATTTGCATTTATTATCCTGTAATTAGGTCGTTATAACGATACTTAGATTACCAGTGTCAGTCCTAAAATTTACAGTATTTTTGTTTTTTTGATATGAATCATTTCTTTTAGGTTTCTTTTTTTATAGTTCGTTTCGTAATCTAGAATTTGAACATTTTTGAAATTAAAATTATGTAGTTCTTCTATTGCATGATTAGCGAGAGCTGTTGAATTATCTTTAATATTTCTTATGCTTGTTTTGTGTTCATTTATTCTATTTTTTAAATATTGCTTTGTTTGTCCAATATAGGTTTTTGGACAATCAAGGCAATCTATTTTATAAATGAGGTTCGTTTGATCTAATTTTGGGATTTCTGGTTTTAGTTTTGTGAAGAGGGATTTAGAATTATTTAGCGGTTTTTCAGATACATGAATGTTAAATGGATTCAATACTTTTTTTATTTTATGATTTATTTCAGGGTTGTAGGGTAATGAAATATATTCCTTGTCTTTATTATTGTTATTATTTTGATTTCTATTAGGGTTATATAAATGATTTATACGTGCTTTTATAATTGGTTCTGTGAATTTTTTTGGATATTTGTTTTTTTGTAGGATTTCTCTTACTTTTTTTAAACTTTTTGGTCTGTGCTTTGTATCAGAGAGTTTTACAGCTCTGTCAACTAATGACTTTACAACACTTTTTTTGTATAAAATTGGGGTATTTGAGGTGAAATTTAGGTATCTACCAGACCAAACAGGTTTGGTGTACCAGTTTGTTTTTATTATGCCATTATTATCATAACCTATTGTAACATCAAGGAAGTTAATTGTATGATTATTTTCGTTTTCATGAGTAAATTGAATTTTTGGATGGAAAGAATTAAATTTGTTAAGTGTATAGTTAATTTTATTTTTTGGAATACATAGAAGACAGTCATCAACATATCTCTTATAAAAATATGGTTTATAATCTAGCGAATTTATTACATTATCTTCTAGGCATTCCATGACAAGGTTGGCTATGGTAGCCGATATTGGTGATCCCATTGCAACGCCGTAAATTTGGGAATAAAAATGTTCTTGGAATTGAAAGAAATTTGATGAAATAAATCATAAAATAAAAAAGTATTGAATCCATTTAACATTCATGTATCTGAAAAACCGCTAAATAATTCTAAATCCCTCTTCACAAAACTAAAACCAGAAATCCCAAAATTAGATCAAACGAACCTCATTTATAAAATAGATTGCCTTGATTGTCCAAAAACCTATATTGGACAAACAAAGCAATATTTAAAAAATAGAATAAATGAACACAAAACAAGCATAAGAAATATTAAAGATAATTCAACAGCTCTCGCTAATCATGCAATAGAAGAACTACATAATTTTAATTTCAAAATGTTCAAATTCTAGATTACGAAACGAACTATAAAAAAGAAACCTAAAAGAAATGATTCATATCAAAAAAACAAAAAATACTGTAAATTTTAGGACTGACACTGGTAATCTAAGTATCGTCTATAACGACCTAATTACAGGATAATAAATGCAAATTTTTACCACCTATTAGGGCTGGAAAGCCCAAAGTTATGTACAGTTAGGGGTAGACCCAACATTTATAAAATATACTCTATTTTTCATCACTAACATTCAAGATGTAAAGCGTAATAGTTTCATCGTTTAGTTTTTAAGTGTTTGGTTTTTATCTTTATTTTTGAATTTTTTAAATCTTATTAGATAGTGTAAGTTTATGAAAGGCAAAAGGTATGTAACTTTATATTTGTTTCCTTTAATTAATTTTTGTTATTTGTTTTTGTTTCCAATTGTATATATAAAGACATTAAGAACATCTTATTGTTCTAGATTCTGATGATGGTTTAATTGGAAATAAACCGAAACGTCAAAGAAATGTTTTAATTTTATTTCAAATTAATTTAAAAAAAAATGACCGAAAAACCCAGGAGAATTAAAAAATTATTAATTTAATAACACGGTCAGGGAAAAAAAAAACTAAATATATATATATATATATATATATATATATATATATATATATATATATATATATATATATATATATATATATATATATATATATATATATATATATATATATATATATATATATATATACACAGTGTTCAAAATTATCGGCACTATAGTTAACTTTTTTATTATGAGATACAAGTAATTAGCACAGTTGTGTACATTTTTTCGCTGATTGCAATGACGATAATAAGAAAACAAATGAACATCAGTTACGAGTTATTCACAAAAATATAGTTTTTTTTAATGCAACACCAGGTATTTGTTACGTTCATTCGATAGATAAATTTTAAATTTTTTATATAATTAGATATTTACATTTTTCTTTAAATGAAAAATAGCGGAGTTATTTCAATTTAAATGTATTTTTCCATAACTGGACGCAAGCAGCCATGGAACTCTTAAAACCGCATACTTTATACAAATTATCGTAGTATGCTATGACAGAAACAAAAGAAAAATAAAAGGTAACATGTATATTCGCCATGATGCCTTACTGACAACTAGTAAATAATAATGCTACTGTAAAATGTTGTCATTTGGAAAAGTTTGATTCTATTGAATGCTACATAATTTGCCAAAAAAATGGGCATCAGGCTTTGAAGTGGAACCATTTCTAGAAAAAAAAATATGCCAAACGGAAGATATTTTTTATTCCTTTTTAGAAAGTTTCAATCAAACGAAAGTCTTTCTTAAGCGCAGAAATAAGAAAACCTTTATAATTATCAACAAACAGAAATTTATTTGTGGCATTTTTAAAGTTTATCGTAAAAATTTTACAAGAAACTGTAGGTGAGATCTTGATCTATGCTAAGAAACCATTCATAAAATTTAGAAAAAAAAACATAAATATGTACCCTACAAATACAGACCCAGACGGACTTTGTTGCCAGGTGATTACGAAAGGCGTATAAACATTCGCCAATGGTTTGTAAATGCCGCTATAGAAAATCCAAATTTTTTACGATTAATTCTTTGGAGCGATAAGACTAATTTTAGTTATAAGGGCATGTTTAACCGAAAGAACCAACATTATTGGAACAGTAAAAATCTCCTGCGCCAACATCCTTCCAATCCACAAAGACGTTTTAGCTTAAACGTATGGTGTTGCCTCATTGGATCAAAGATTGTTGGGCCTGTGTTTTATAAAGAATTTTTAACAGGCAAACGATATCTGAATGTATTAAGAAATGTGTTGGAGGACTTTTTGGATGATGTCAATATAGCCATTATTAGCATAATATATTTTATTAACGCTACTTAGTTATGTGTTGTTATTGAAAAAAAACTGAAACTTCGATGTTTATTATTTTCCCAATAGTTCTGGAATCACTTCCCTAAGGATTTCTAGGTACCTACGTGCTGAAAGAGCTCCTTCAAAAGTCCTATAAACTATTTGTCTGCCCAAAATAAAACATGACACTCCAACTCCAAAGCGTCCTTGCTGTGCCCTTTCAAACATTATATGCTGATTTTCTGGTGCCAATTCCTGGTATTGTGACGATTAAAAACGCCCGCACTTGAAAAAAGCATTCGTCGGACGAAATAAC
>JAHBCN010000338.1:22500-80000 GCA_019359885.1 Listronotus oregonensis
TTTTTCTGATATAAATATTTTGAAAATCGATCCCAAATAAAAAATTAAAAGTTATATAGCGAAGCGTCCGTCGTAAAAAGACTAAGTTAACACACTTTTTTGCAAAATAACTAGTTTTTAAAAATATTTTTTATTGGTGATGATTTGATAAAAGATGCAACAGTTTAATTTTCTTATTTATTTATTTTTTTTAACGAACATTGTAATACATTATTAATTGTTTGGGATTTTCTATAATCTAACGTAATAAACAATATTGAGACGCCCGGAGTAGGCAACTAACTACACAACAACAATCGCGCCAAGGCATTGTGTCGAGTTCGGGACATCTCGCGTCTGGGAATACTTTTCCGAGCTGTCTGCATCCGCAAATCTCCAGTTGCTTGCAATGGACAAGGGTACTATTGAAAAGTTATAGTAGGATTGGCCGCACATAGGCGCTTGTTGATGTTTTGTGTCGCGTGAGCCCCGGGTTTTTTCGTTTCCCCAGTGGACGACCAGCCTTGCATTTTTATGATTTAAAAATCAAGATAACTTCATTAAGCCAACCTAGTATTATCTGAAAATTCATGGTTTAGCTTTTTGTGGACACTATTAAAAAAGTCTTCTATTGTTTTAGTGCTCGGGTATATAAAAGTGGAAGTTTATAAAAATGTAACGCCATCAGTAAATATTTTTTCTGATCTCCTGTATTTATTATTAACGGTATGACACCCCAAATATTTTTTATCGAATGTCTTTTTGCAAATGATACCTAGTAACACATTTTGCAAGAATTAAATTTGGGAACTCTATTAAATGTTTTAAAAATTATTAAAAAGACGCCGCTTTTGAAATTTGCGTCAATAAATTTTTGCGGGTGTGTACGGGAGACTTTTTAAAATCAAACGTATTTAAATCCGAAAGACGTGGTGGCCGTTTTACTGGTGCATTATCTTTTACAATACCATTCAATTCGCGGGGGAAATTGTCATGTAAATATTACCGAACTACGGTGGAGGACCATTTTTAAACACCATAGTTCCCTCCGAGGAAAAGTGGAAAATTGTCTAGAATTGGTAATGTCTTTTTTTAAGAAATCAGATACAGCTTTTTATTTAAGTTTTCTGAAATTTGTACAGGAACAAAAGGGTAGGTAGTATTCAATGCCATGTATAAAGAGTGTTAATAAGTGTATATTTGGGCAACCTTTTAAATTTTTAAATTGAATGGGAGTTGTTTGGGTTAGTAAAAATTCATATTGAAAATGTAAAAAACAAACTTTGTTAAATTTTCGCAAATTTTTATTAAATGTAACAACTGCTTTACGAACACAAGGCTTCTTCAGATATTACAAAACTAGTTATAACTAAAATGTTTTACTATTTATAATTCAAGATCTTTACTACATTAGTTGCTTTAAAAGCTATATTTATTTTTTTGTTTTGATTTTTGTTCGGAAGTAAAAATTTTTGGAAAATTTTTCAAAAGCAAAAACATAAATATAGCTTTCAAAACAAACAATAGGAAATATATATCAAGAATAATAAAATACAGACCAAAAGGAAAACAAAGCAGGTGTTTATCGGTTAAAATGCGGAACGTGCGATAATGTTTACATAGGACAAACCGGCAGGAACTTTAAAACCAGAATTAAAGAACACATGACTTGTTCTAATAAAAAAACATGAATAGTCGAATTATTCTTAGTATCTACAAAATTTATCATGAATTTGATCATAATTTTAAAATATTACAGGTAAAAATAAAAATTAAAACTGGATTTTTTTTGGGAAAGGCAATTAATTAATTAAAGAACACCGATAATGACCAACTGAATTTGCGAAATTCCCATAATTAACTCTTTATTGAAGTGTAATAAAGGGTTTTAAAATGCATAAATAGTAAAAAATATTTAGATATGTTTTCTTTGGGAATACTCGCCTTGAAATTTTCTGGAAAATGGGACCACGTCGGTTAAGGTCCCGGGGCATAGCGAGCTTGCTTCGCTCAGCCCTATTGACCGTATAAATTTGCAGATCGCCTGCAACAAAAAAAAAAAAAAAAAAGAAAAAAACCCCCCAGGCGATCTGCAACTTCATAGGGGTCAATAGGGCTGAGCTGGCTCAAGCTCGGTTTTTTCAAAAAAAACTCAAGGCGAGTAATTGTTGCCTAATATAATAAAAAAATATAGAAAATTGATCAAGTTTGATTGTTTTTTACATATTGTTATACATTTCGTATGTATATATATATATATATATATATATATATATATATATATATATATATATATATATATATATATATATATATATATATATATATATATATATATATATATTTCGTAGTAATATTTTCTTTTATTGTTTTTTTTTTAATAATATTTGCTTCCAAAATGTACTTTTTGTACTGCCAAATGATTAAGGTTTAAAACAGATTTCAAATAAATTCCTTTACCGGGGAAAAATATCTAGGGGAAAGTTTGTTTTTTAAACTTTTATTTTTTAGAGTCGCTAAAGGACTTCTCGATGTTCCTTAGGGTTACTTAATAAATAATTTACAAGTAATTAACTAAATTCATAGCAGATCAGTATAGCATTAAAAAATGTTATCCCTAGTGTCTGGCTATATACCAAAAATCATTAAAAGTAATTAGCACGTTTTAAAGAAATTTTTTAAAAACCAGTATTTCTTAACTTTTTTTTATTTTGTTAACGCTCTCAATCGGTTTAAAACGAAATAATTTTAAATGTAACTTAGTTAGCTCAAATTAACCTTTTTTGACGTCGAGGGCCTGTCTTCTTTTTATCTGTATAAAGCACATTCAAAATATAGTCCAAGAGTCCATGACCCGTTTCATGAACTTTTTGATTCAAATTATATCAATTTTACATAGTTTTCTAGAGGAAAATAATCGACTGATTGTCTTACCTATTGGGTACACCAGGTATTGCGCATACAGAAAAGATGTAAAAAATAATTTCAAAAAGTGTTTGATTTAAAAGCCAATAACGGATGAAAGGTAAGTTGGTTTAGAAAAAAAAAGTGAAAAAAGCTATCATTTTGGAGGGGGTTAATTGTGAGCCAAACCACCCAAAAAAAGTGACTCCTGAAATTTTCATAGCGTCTTAATTATATATATTAAAATATATTTCCGTGGTTTAACAATTGGCAATCATGAAAACAAAAATTGCGCGAACTTCCTGATGCGCAGTACCTGGTGTACTCATGTAGGTCAAGCAATCAGTCGATTACTTACTTATACATCCTATCAAAACAACTATGTGAAATTTCTATCTGAATCAAACAATTTAAACATATATTTATATGTTAGTTTTCGATGGTTTTAGTATGACTAATATATCATTCTAAGATGTAAGTTTTTGGTATTTTTAACTAAAAAATTGGGTAATTGTTTAGATATGTACTTCCTTTTTTTTTGGGATGTAAAATCAACATGATTCTTTTTTTTAAGTTGTCAAATATTTTTATTTTTAAAGCCCCTTAAAAATAGAATATCAATGTTTTGATTATTATTTTTTTTTATTGAAAAATCCAAGAATTGATATTTATAGAATATCAAAGAAATAAGTAGAATTTGCTAAACTTAAATGAATGCATTTTATTGACGAAAAACTTAAAAAATACCCATTTCTTTATATTCAAAATTAATAATAACGATTTTTTTTTGATTTTACTTAAAAGATTCGTAAATCCGCGGTAAAATAAAATAAAATGAAAAAAAAAAAGGTCAATATCTTTATTATTTGATTTTTTATGTTTAAAAATAGGTGGAGTCACACATCTAAAACAATTACCAAAAATTGGCGTGGAAATACCTTTCTTCTGTGTCCACTATATAAAGTAATTATTTAATTTGCAGGACTTGACAAATTTTTAAAGATTGATACTACAATGGGATTAAAACTTATGACCAGATAATAATAGTAATAGACTTTTTATTACTTAAAAAGACCCAAAAAAAGAACTATTTTTTAAATTTTAATTTAAGTTTCGTCTGTAATTTGATTATTATTTATTAAATACTTAATTATTTTACAAGCCTTAAGTAAAGAATAAAATGTATTATAAAAATATTATCTTGCTAGCTGATTTTGCCAAATAAGTTGTCTAACAACAACTATATTCATTTTATTTGTGGTCTAATTTATTAACAAAAGTACAATATTTCTTTTTAGCTTGCCACAGGAAAAATAACACTTTTTGGCCATCAAATTACGAAAACATTCCCACGTATAAATTTCTTGGGACTTAAAAAAAAACGATATGACCTATCTAAATTATTACAAATCGGAAGCTTTTTGGAAGACCCGTTGCATTTAAAAGTACTTTTCCACATTAAAACGTTTCCTAACTTTTTGGTTTTTAGTAGCTCGACGGACTAACCGTCCCTGAATAAAAAAATTAATGCTTATAAGAATTTAACTATTTTACTTAAAAGAAAATACATTCTTATAAAAATGTAAATACACAGCGAAAGTTTTTCTGAAAACTTTCGAACAGAAAAAACTTTGGGTCCTTGGAGGTTTACAGCTTGACAAGGCTTTTTAGCGAAGGAATATTTTTTTCGTTTCGTTTTATTTGTTAGAATATTTAAGTATGATATTATTATTACCTTTTTGTGCTGACACAAACTAATATAATATTTTAAATAAAAGGCAATTATAATACATAATTTAGAAACTAGATATGGTAGGAATTTTAACATTATGATTTTTTCAGTCTATAAGCTTTTTTATTCTAAATTTTTTATAATATTGTACGGGCATTATATATTTGGTTTTAGTTTAAATATTTCTAGATTAGTTTAGTTCTCTTTACCTGTTTTTCTCTGTTTCGACTACCATAACGGATTCTTTAAACTATTGAGTTTTTTTACATTCTGTAGTACTAATATACCTCCGGCTAATTTTAAGACTTATATCCTTTTATATCTCTTTTAAAAACGATGATACTCTTTGCAACAGTCCAAAAATAGTGTTGAGTTTTTTCCAACACCTATAGTTTTTTTACTAAATCATTTTTGTTTTTTTATTAAAATATAATAATAGCTGTATTTTATTATTAATTAAAATGTACATCTTTTGTTTTCGATGTTTTACGGCAATATTTCGTCTCTAAAGTATCCCCTAAAAATGTTCAGCAATAATCAGCAAGTAAAGTGACATCTATCTTCTTTGAAATCGTTTTTCCATGGCAGAAAGGTTTTTAAAAATCGCCCAGATGAAAGCCAAAAAGTGTTTTTTAGGCATATTATTCCTTTTTTTTTAGCATTAAATCGTTTACTTCTATTTTGTAATGGGGGCTTTCACATTTTCAAGAAAAATTTAAAACGATTTAAAGGCACCTCGGCGTAATTTGATTATTTGCTTTTATTAAATAGTTTATCTTTCATTATTTTTTATTTGTGGACCCACAAATATGCTCTCTTTAATTTTCACTGCAGTCACTGCAATTTTTGTTTTAGATATAAAAATCCAGATCTATTGCTTTTACAAAATTCTTAAGAGTCCATTCGCGCCGCGAAAATTGGATCCAATTTGGGTTTCGGGACATAATGTTCTTAAAAACGGTATTAGTTATCGATAATTTTCAAAAACTAAATGAAAGCCAATACTTAAATCTGGGCTCCTGCTGTAATAGTTTTTTCAAATTGGATTTAGTTTTTAATATTTCCTTGAGTAAAAGTCACCCTAAAATCGGTTATGTTTAGATACTATTTTCTCTTAACTCGACTTATATTTTAAAAATCCGTTACAGCAGAGGCGTAGATTACCTTATCTTTAAAATGGTGTATAATTTATGTCATTTAAGTGAAAAATAGTTACCGAAAAACGTTATCTCCTGTAGGCTTGCAATCGGAAACAACATCGCTCGATACACCGAATTTGGAAGAACCTAAATAAAATATAAATTTTTAATGCGGCTATACGAAAATTTTTGGGATTTGTTAGTCTCCGCCCACGCTCCGCGTCCTTTCGCCCGACCCCTAAGGTGTAGCGTAAATGCACTCTTAATTAGTCTCAATTTAATGTGCAAAGGAAAAGTAATACCTTTTGGAAATCAACTGATGGTGGTTTTCATTTTTTAAGCCTGACGTACTGGTCACTAGTTCTGACCCGATGCGTTAAAGCAACGTATTGTAAATGATAAATATGTATGTCACTAAAAGAATTTCGAACTTCCCTTTTTTTGTTTTTATTATTTACTTAACGTTTCGGGTACGTCTATCTCTGTTCGGTTTTAAGTTGAATTGCTTGGTAAGGGGTTAAACCCCCATTGGCTCTAAAAACTTGTTCATAAGCCAGCTCTCCCCTTTAAACACACACGATGTGAGCTTTTCCGGGCTTCGACGGTAGAACTTCTGGATGGTCGGGCTCTGTAGCTGTCATAATCAAAAATTATTTGAAAAATCTAGGAAAAACTACTACGATATTTTAAATTATTAGAAATTCAAATCGTATTTGTATTTATTTAAAAAAAAACACCCCCTGTAACGAGGGTGTGAACCACCCCCGAAAATAAGAAAAACTATTATAAAATATTCGATAGTTTTTTTATATCGCCATGATATTTTCGTATGTTATCACGTTCGGGGGTAGTTTACCCCTTCGTTACAGGGGTCGTTTTCTTATAGATACTGGTGGGAAGTAGACGATTTAAATTTCTAATAATTAAGAATATTTGATTAGTTTTTCCTAAATTTATCAAGTAATTATTGATCTTTTTGATTTTTAGGGGATGGTTTAATCACCTTAGCGAGTTTATGGGTGGACTTTCAACTATATTACGCCCTCAATAATATGAAAATAAATTATTTTCTATTTTTAAGCTTTTATTTTACATAAAAAATGCAATAAGAATCGCTTTTATTTTTATTGATATTATTCATATATTTCAGTTGTGCGTCATAATATCAACCTCTAATTAGGGGTGATTTTCGACATTTTTAGAAAAACCAAAAAATATGCTCATCTCGATTTTTCATTACCAATAATTTGATATATGCAAAATATTTTTAGGATTTTTAAAGGTCTCTGGAAAGGGTAAGTAAATAGGCTAACTTTGCGGTCACTCTTTCATCATTTAAAAAGATCGGGATTTTCGGAGTTTTTAAGATTACCATACTCCAATCTCGTGTGACTAAAAACAAGCCGGGATTTCGGAATCCCGGTATCCCGGACTTTAAACTCTAATTCATACCAAACAAAAAAAAACAAGATAACAGATAAAAAACAAAAATTTTAAGATACTTCGCAATGGTCGTTGAATAGGCAAAGATATTTTAATAAAAAAGTAAGTCAAACAAACTACTTATACAAATCTTGAAGGTTTACAAACTTAACCATCTTTATAATGTCCACTACAATATAAAATTATGTACAGGGTCTTTAATTATATTTACGTGGCCTTTGGAGCCTTTATTTTTGAAGATAGAAAAAAATGTTTTATATAAAAATTGTAGGCTTTTTTTCCATATTATTATCTTTTGAAATTATCAGTACAAAAATATTGCATTAAAAAAAAATAAAAAAATATGAGGAATTTCAACTTTTTTAACTGGAACATCCTGTATATTATGGGCTACAACGAAAAATCTTTTTTCTGATTTTAAATATATATACATTGATATCATTTGAGTGTTTTTAAGATATTTTAGCTTTAATTATAAATAAATTGAAAAGAAAATCATATTAGTATAAACATGGAAACAATAAAATTGTTATGTTGCTAAGTTTGGTGAGGGTTTTCTTTGGACCAATAATGTTTATTCTTGCGATTAAACATTCCTGCTAAAGAGAAGGAACACTCGTCGGTAAATAGAGTTTTATTTAAAACCTCTGGATTCTGCCGCATAAGCCTAGCTATTTCCAGTGCAAACTCAGGTCGGTCCTGCATGTTTTGTTCAGATAGATTCTGGACGGACATAAATTTATGAGAATAAAATTTATAAAATTTTAGAGTTAAATAACTTTTATAATCTGTTTTATTAAGTTTAGATGTCGCATCCAAGATTGATATTTTAGGATTTTCTAAAATTATTAAAAGTAGTTATAATAGAAAAAGTATAATAATTATCTTGGAAAAAACAAGTAGCCAGATCTTCGTTTTCATTTTGTGCTTTAGACCTTTTTCCTGTTTTTAAGCTTTTCCGGTCACTAAACTTTCTTAATCTGTATTTAATAGTGTCTATAGATGGTACCCGTTGTTAAGGATATAATAAGTGATATTCCCTTTGCACTGTCGTCACATTATTATTGTTGCCATTAAAAAGACTCGCAATAGATATTTTTTTGTTCTTCTAAATAGCCCATTGACATGAAAATTATTTTTAATAGGTAAAATGATAAACTTCAAACTTTTACAATATCGAGAAGTCAAATTTATTATAACAATTTTATTGTTTTTATGGCTTTCTCAGAAAAAAAATCTTTCGATGTGGCCCTTAATATACAGGGTGTTCCATTTAAAAAAAAAATAAGTTGGTTATATTTTTTCAATTTTTAATGCGGTATTTTTTTACTGATAATTTCAAAAGATAATATGGAAAAAACCTACAATTTTTATAAGTATAAAACATTTTTTCTATCTTTAAAAATAAAGGCTTCAGATGCCACGTAGATATAATCAAAGACCCTGTACTTTTACAAAATAAAACTCGACATACACAAAATGACCAAATTTTTAATTTCAGATTTTTAATTTTAATTTTGGTGAATAAATTTTGCCACAAAATCTGATGAAATTCATAACCCTAGGACATGCAAGCCAAAGTCACCTTATTGAATTAAGATTACCATGCAAGTGAATAAATGAGTAATCTAAAAATGGAAAGTAGGAAGCCTGTATAAAATTTTATTAGCACACCACTATTTAGACTATGCAAATTTAAACGCTAACTGGCACGACACATCTGATTATTCCTAAACGTTATTAAGAAACCTCTAGCCATCGTGATTTATACGATAAAGTCAGTGTTTTTAGAAGTGATGCCACCGAGATGAGGAAGTCTCGTCTTTTGTATCGTCCCGTCCCGTTGAAAAAAGTAAATAATAGTATTCTAAATTGCGCTCTTTTTGATGTAATGAAATTTTTTACAACATGTCCCAAATTTGGAATATGACGTCATCGAATATTTTTTTAAATGGCATTACTAATTTTTCTAAGATTATTTTGAAAGAGAATATCAAGTTACACATGCATGCCGAATTTAAAATTTTTATTTCTTTGTCATTTTAACGATATCGCCATATATATTTTATATATACAGTGCAAGTCTCTAACTTAAAATAAATTCAGTAAATCAAACAAGGTTGTTTTTTTTGGAAATATGCTTTGACACGTAGATTAGTATTGTAAATTGCGCTCTCTTTGATGTAATACAATTTTATACAGAGTTATTTCTTTAAATTTAAAATTCCATCCATGTAAAACCCAGACAGGTGTTTATGTTAAGGTTGCGTTTTTAAAAATTTAAAAGGCATCGTGTAAATTTTGTAAAATATATGATAAAATAAAATTTATTGAATTTTAACTTTTAATATTACTTAGATGTATGTGTTCACATAAACCATATTTGTATTACGAGAGAAACTAGATGAGACAAAAGATTTGTCTCTCGATCGAGGGAAAGGCATTCTCGCCGAACATGCATGGTCAGAACAAAACCGCATTTAGGGGTCTAAAGCAAAAATTATTCATAAAAAAACCACTAAATAAAAAGGAAATTAAAGAAGCTGCAAACTCAAAACAACCAGAAAATGTTTAGCAAGTCTAGCAATATCTGGCAGTTTTTTTAATTGAAAACAACTTCTTATATTTTGGTAAACCATAAATAGTATATAAGTCGTAGCTTAAGGATAAGTTTTTAGTGATTATTTGTAAACTGTTGGAGACAGCTGAAAAGCTGTTTACCAATTAAGAAATAGGCACAAAATCTAACAAGCTAGTGTTATTGAACACAAATAGTTATGTGGGTATCAGTGAAATGATCGAAATTAAGATCGTCAAGTTACCTAGAAAATTTAGCCATTTTATAAACAAACCACATAATAAAGTTGTTATTTAAAAAAAAAGGATCTCTAAAACTCTCCCCTTGCTTCTTATGTAAGTTTATACATAAATATAATACAATACTCATGTATGGTATTTTCTTGTTTCGTACACTCGCGAATCGTACACTTCAGAAATTTACCTGAAATATTCTCGTTTCGTGCACTAAATAATTTATTTAATTTTTAGCTTCTCGATTCGTACACCGACCATTGTGACGACCCAAATAGCCAGTAAAATAAATTAGTCTACTGCGAAAAATAGTTAGAAGGCTTCAAAAAATATAAAAAGGGGTTTTGATTTTTTCTGACAATAAAAATTGCAATTGTTATTAACAGAAAACGAGATGAAAAAAAAGCCAATTCCGTTTTTAATGATAACTCAAAAACCATAAAAAATAGCGGAACTTGCAAAAAAGATCCTTGAAGAGGAGAAAATTTCCAATAAAAAAGTCCCAACTCCCGGAGTTTTATCTCCATTATTTATAATTTTAATTTAACGCTGAAAATGGGCCTCCGTGCGACATTTTTGGTTGCGCGCTCGGCGTCAAAACCGAGTACGTCACACTAAATATTTTTTTAGGGTATTAAATATTTATTAAAAAATTAGCGAAAAATTTAAACCACAATTGTTTAAGCATTTTTTTAAATGTACAGTGAGGACGTAAATTCAAAACAATATTGTTAATTGAAAATTGTCTAACTTGTTGAAAAACTAACTTTAAGTTAAATTTTCAACGCGAATCAATTCTTTAAAGTGTTCTGAATACCCCATATTTTTTAAAATTTTTTAATTAAAATTTAATTAATACCCTTCCTTCCCTTCAAGAATCTTTTTTGCAATTTTCGCTATCTTCTATGGTTTTCATCAAAATCAAAATGGCTTTTTTTATTTTGTTTTTTGTTATTAACAATTGCAATTTTTGTTGGCAGAAAAAATCTTCAAAACGCCTTTCTCAGATTTGCATTCCGCATTGAATAAGCTATTGCTCATATTTTTCGAAGCCTTCTAACTATTTTTCGACTAGACTAATTTATTTGACTGGTTATTTGGGTCGTCACAATGGCCGGTGTACGAAACGAGAAACATAAAATTGATTAAATAATTCAGTGTACGAAACGAGAATATTTCAGGTATAGTATTTTTCAAGATATAAGAAAATGACCAGACATATCGATTATCTCTGACTGCAATAAAAATCCTCGAAATTGGTCCTTCATGGCCATGCTAACAGAGGTGAGAACAATTCAGGGCCGCACTAAGACATCTGCAAATAAGACATCATGAATACTACTGAATATATTATTTCGGTCAGGTAGAAATACGACCCTGTAAGGTCGGGTGGGATAATTAGGTCAACATACCCTAATAGTACCATAAAATGCTAATTTCGAGGGTTTTTACTGCATTCAGAAGCAGTCGAGACTTTTAGTCATTTTCTTATATCTTGAAAAATACTATACATTTTTTAAGTGTACGAAACAAAAATAAATCCTCATATATGTAGCTTAAAGGAACCGGTGCCATATAATAATATAATTATCTTGGGTTTGGGAGCAATAAAGCTGTAAACTGTAAAATTACATATTATTCTAATTTTTATAATTTTATGACATAAGGATTTTGCGATTTTTGTTGTTTTTTTAAACCCGTAATTTTTGGTCTTAGCAAAATTTAAAACCTACTGGGAAAAATTGAAAAAATGCAATAAGAAATAAATTTATTTTCATGTTAAAAGATCGCTAACCAGCACAAAACGTAAGGGTTAAAAATTGTTAAATACTTTTTTGTTTTAGCAACCGACTTTGGTTAGGTATTTGCATTAATAAAGGAGCTTTTTCACAAAATAAAATAATTTTATTGCCCTAAAACTTGCTTATATGCATTAATAATGCATTCAGGTAATCTTTATTTCCATCTCGGAGCACTAAAAATATCTCGTAAATCACGGCCGCAAGCGGTTCATAGAAAACTTTACGAATAATCAGGTCTGCCTTGCCAGTTGGCCTCTAATAATTTGCATATTGCGGCATATCTTAATAATCATCGCAATGGAATTATAAACATATTCTTGGCTTTTGATTTTCTTTCCTGTCACTTTTCCTAAACATTTTTATTATGTTTGTAACACTGCATTTCGTCTATGACTAACATTAAGGTCAAGGTAATATATTATAGAAAGTGTCTGAAAGGACATGGCACATATAACATGGGATTCTGGCTCTCGAACGATTTTTTTAAAATTTGAGTATGTTGTTTCTTAGATCAATAGAAACATCTTTTAAATGGAACATTTTTGTGCAGGCCTACAGGTTGGCCAAAAAAATCACTGAAGTTGAAGCTTAACTGTGTATTAATTCCAATATAAACGCATAAAAAGAGTAAAATTTTATGTTAATCCAACGAAATAATATTTTATATATTTGTTTAGAGTTAAAATATTTTGATTTAACATTTAACACATACCGGGTGGTCCTGTATCGAATAAATAATATGGATTATGTGCCAACAAAAATGTTAATATCGTGATATACTTGTATATATTTTTGGAAATTATACATTTCTGACAGTTTATTAAGGTAAATTAAAGTTTAAATATTTTGATTTATTGTCCCAAATATGGTTTGTTCCCACAAGATATTTTGTGACATATAAAGAGGTACATAGTTTTAAAATCTGTACATTTTTCTAGCAATTTTTCAACAGAGGTATAATAAAATTAAGCTACTCATAATTAAAATAATTTTCGTGTACATCTACAGGGTGAGGTATCTAGGAGGTGGATTTACCTATATTTTTAGGATAAGTCGTTTCAAAATTGTTTGCCGCGTAAAAAATTGCTGGTGTAAAATTACTTATTAATAATTTAGCATTTGTTCATTAAATTATTTATAAATTTATATAATTATTAGCCTAAAATTTTAATAACGCAAAACAAGCTCGCTATTTCACTTGAAGCACAAGAAACTGGCACGAGTAAAAATTCTGAAGATATATACAAATATAAATAAATAAGAAATTTAAAAATACTGGAACACCCTGTATGTGTTAAATAGCAAATCACATTTTTTAACTCTTAGCAAGTATGTAAATTAATTTTTTGTTGGATTTAGACGATTAGTCAGGTTTTTAAGCGTTTAAACAGGTATTAAGGAACAGGGAATCTTTAACTTCTCATTGATTTTTAGAGCCACCCTGTAGGCCTGCACAGAAATGTTCTATTTAAAAGATGTTTCTATTGTCTTAAATAACAACATACTCAAATTTTATAAACTCGTTCGAGATCCAGAATTCCATGTTATGTGTGCCATATCATTTAGTTACTTAATTATCTTAAAAACCAGCAATTATTAACGAATGTATAATCTTATTTACATTTTCAATGTAGAATTGAATAAAGAGTTAAAAAGTAGGCCAGATATACAGAGCGTTCCGTTAAAAAAATGTACCTAACAATAAAAACTCTGTTTTTATTGTTAAGTACGACTTATCCTAAAAATATTGGTAAATCCAAGGGACATGGTGAATAAAACCTTCTAGATACTTCACCCTGTAGATGTACACGAAAATTATTTTAGTTATGGGTAGCTTAATTTTATTATACCTCTGTTAAAATATTGCCAGAGAAATGTGCAGATTTTAAAACCATGTACCTCTATATATGTCACAAAATATCTTGTGGAAACAAACCAAAAAAAAATCTTTAATTCCGCAAATCGCTGTGTATTTGGGACAATAAATCAAAATATTTAAACTTAAATTTACCCTTATAAACTGTCAGAAATGTATAATTTCTAAAAATATATACAAGTATGTATAAATCACGATATTAACATTTTAGTTGGCATAATCCATATTATTTATTCGATACTGGACAACCCTGTATGTGCTTAATGTTAAATCAAATTATTTTAACTTTAAACAAATATATAAAATATTATTCCGTTGGATTTAGACGAAATTTTACTCTTTATGCGTTTATATTGTAATTAATAAACAGTTAAGCTGCAACTTCTCAGTGATTTTTTTTTGGACCACCCTATAGGGCTGCACAAAAATGTCCCATTTAAAAGATGTTTCTATTGATCCAAGAAACAATATACTCAAATTTAAAAAAAGATCGGTCTAGAGCCAGAATCCCATGTTGTGTGCCATGTCCTTTGGGCGTACTGCAAATGCTATCTCCGAAACATAAAGAATACATAGTCGAAAAAAACCTGCCCTTTTTTTGAAGAAGTTTTGAGGTACCTATACAGAGTTTTCCGTTATTTAAATTTTTGAAGATATCAGGAAAACCATAAAAATAATATAAAATTTATATTATCAACAACTCAAAAGTCTTTGATTTTTAGAAGAAATGTTTGAAATTGAAAAATAAATTTGAAATTTTGTACCCATTTGGATTTATTGGGACCTACCTTTTCTTTACATGCAGACGTACAGGGTCTTTGATTATATTTACGAGGCTTCAGGAGCCTTTATTTTTAAAGATAGAAAAAACTGTTTTATATAAAAGTTGTAGGATTTTTTCCGTATTATCTTTTAAAATTATCAGTAAAAAAATATCGCAATAAAAAAATGGAAAAATATAGGACACTTCAACTTTTTTAAATGGAACACCCTGTATATTATGCGCTACAATAAAAGATCTTTTTTTTGCTGATTTTAAATATATATACATTAATGATATTTGAATGAACCATTTTTAAGATATGTAAGCCTAAAATATAAATAAATTGAAAAAAAAAATTGAAACTAAAATGTCACTTTTATACGGTTGTATCCTATACGGGTTTTCTTACATTCGATTTATAAAAATGAAAACAATAAAATTGTTTTAATAAATTTGACGTATTGATATTGTAAAAAGTTGAAATTTATCATTTTAATTATTAAAAGTAGTCTGTATTGTTTTTTGTCGATGGGCTATTCAGAAGAACAAAAAATCTCTTTTATGCGTCTTTTTTATGGTAACAATAATAATGTGACGACAGTGCAAAGGGAATATTACTTATTATATCATTAACAACGGGTACCATCTATAGATACTATTAAATACTCGTACATAGTAAGAAAGTTTATTGAACGAAAAAGCTTTTAAATGAAGAAAAGGACTGCAGCACGACATGAAAAGAAGGTTTTGGATATCCTCGTTTTTTCAGGATAATTATTATACTTTGTCCATTGAACTTGCACTAAATACTTTTAATAATTTTAGAAAATCCTGAAATATTAATCTCGGATGCGGCATCCGAACTTAATAAAATAGATTATAAAATTTATTTAACCTTAAAATTAAATTTTACATATTTTATTCTTATACAATTATGTCCCTTCAGAACCTTCCTGAACAAAACATGCATTGGTAATAGCTTGAAGCAGGATCCAAAGTTTTTAAATAAAATTCTATTCACCGACAAGTCCTCCTTCACTTTAGCAGGAATGTTTAATCACAAAAATAAACATTATGGGTCCAGAGAAAACCCTGACCAAATTCAGCAACATAACAATTCTTTTGTTTCCATGGCTTTCTTGATACTTATATGAAACTTTTTTGGAATTTATTAATAATTTAACCTGAAATATCTCAAAAATGATTCATCCAAATCAATGTGTATATATTTCAAATCAGAAAAAAAAGATCTTTGGTTGTAGCGCATAATATACAGGGTGTTTCATTTAAAAAAGTTGAAGTTGCCTATATTTTTCAATTTTTTTATTGCGATATTTTTTTACTGATAATTTCACAAGATAATATAAAAAAAATCATACAATTTTTATTTTAAACATTTTTTTCTGTCCTTAAAAATAAAGGCCCCAGAAGCCACGTAAATATAATCAAGGACCCTGTACGTTTTTATTTTGAATATATCCGTTTATTCTACTAAGAACTTTAAGAAAAGAATATGTTTATTTAAATGTTTATTTTTACTCGATTATAATTAAACCTAAAAGGGCCTATAAACATAAATTGATGGTAAGCGTTCTCTAAAAAACAAAAAATTGCAGCAAAGTTCACGATATTTACATGATATTATTAATTAGTTTTAAAAATAATAACTATAATATGATGTTTAGTGAAATTTAGTAAAACTCCATTACAAATTACTTGCTTTTATGAAAAAACGTAAAGTGCTATAGAATTAAGACATACTGTGTATAAAGTTTATTATAAGTAAAATCTATTTAAAGTAATAACCATTTAAAACTTCTCTAAAAAATAAGACCTTTTTTTTGTTTTAAAGAAAAAAGTTTTTCCCTTCCACTCTTGGGAATAATTCTAATAAAGAGTTTTATATTTTAATGAAAAACTTTATTAATGGATCACTGGGGGTTTAATAATATCTAAAAAATCTGTACGGAGAAAAAGGTTTAGTTTAAATAATGAATACATGAAATTTTATAAGTTAGCGTATACTTTATGAAAGCTATTATTGGCGCAAAAAACTGCTTAAATATTTATATGCCTATATTTGCTGTAATGAAAGTATATTCCAAGCGGAAATATCTCATCCTAATTTTAAATTTACCGAAAAACGATATATATATATATATATATATATATATATATATATATATATATATATATATATATATATATATATATATATATATATATAAATATATGTGTATATATTTATGACCAGTGTATTGTTCTGCCAAGTCAGTCATTTTATTGATGTAATTTCAGTTGATATTTTGGTGCTGAGAATATTTTATCTAAGTCAGGTGTGAATTATAGAATTGGCATCATTAAGTGTTGTCGGATGATAACCAAACCAACCTATGAAATTATTTTTACCAACACTGTCTTAAACCCCTTTGGGTATTCTCCCTTAAGTTATGTTCTGATGTGCATGCTTTAATTTATAATACTATAAGAGAAAACGAAATATTCACACTTAAAGAATTACTATGTTACTAGTTTCTTTAGTGTGAAACACAGTGCAACAAACTATTTAGCTTAACTCACTTTAATATTTTTTTGGTTTGCTGTAATATTTCTAATTCAACTGAACTCTTTTACCAAACACACATAAAATATTTTTCCGCTACTAAACCACTTATATGTTGTGATTAATTGTAATAGATTTTTTTTGGAAATTTTAAGTTTATGTTCTTAAAATAAAATTAAACTTTTGAAGCAGAAAGTAAATTTTTTATTTTTTTAATTGTCGGCCCAGTTAGTCTATCGTCGGACAAAATAAAATTAAATCTCCCTAATAGAATATTTTTTTAACAATATTTGTAACTGTTCTAGAAAAATATTTTTGACTAAACAAATTTTGTATAGGTCAAACTAAATATGTCTTAATTAAATTCTATTACTTAAATTATAGAGAAAAATATTAAAATTTTTAGAGATTCTTGGTTGCTAAAACGGATAATTTAGTTTTACAAGTAAATATTACTGAATAAAAATTCAAAATCCTGTTTAAAATATAACGTTTTTTTCCCTTAAATTATAATTATATATTATAAATTCGACGCTCAACATTTGGATCTAAAAGACATACAAAGACAATTAAATTGGGGGTGGGGGGAAGCTAAAAATTCGCATTTGTATAATTAACAATACTCGTTTTAAAAAGTTTTAAAATATCAAGTATTCCGGAGATATCAGATAAAACTCGAAATTTTAGAAAATAATTTTTATTTTTTCCTAGCTTTAAAAAAAACACATTTACTTTGCCACTTTTACCCCGCTACTTGATGTTATTTTCATCACGTAGCTGGAAACAGCCCACACTAAATTCCGAAATAAAAAAGAAAAAAAATCTGTAGTAGAAGCTTTGATTTTTTTAGCCTGTTTCATGGTCATGTAAATGGCATTATAATATACATTGTTAATCAGTCTGTCGTTGAAAATGACCCTATCCAATGGGGAAAACAATATATGACAAAAATTTATTAGAAAAACAATGGAAATAATGCGAAGACATCAATAAGATATCTGAATATCCTATACTTGTCAGTTTAAACCCGTAGTGAAAGTTAAAAGTTTAAATTATCTTAATGAATACGAGTGTTTTGTTTTAAATATTAGATCTTTTTGAGGAGTTTTAACTAACAACTATAATAATGTGGAGTAAGAAAAACGTAGTTTCTTTATATTTAATCAATAAAAGTGTTTTGAAAAAATAGAATTTGTTTGCTGATACGAAGAAGTAACTGTTATATTCTTAATTTTTTCCTTTTCTTATAGGGTTTATTTGTTAATATGTGCTGTTTCAAACAAAAACTTATCTGATCAATAAGTAGTTAAGTGTAAATACTGACAGTTAAACCAAAAACAGGTATTAAAAATATAGGGTAAGCCAAAAAGTTGTAACACAGTGCAATATCATTTTAACTTTTCTGGTATTCTGTCACCATATGCAATACATATATAGAAGACGAGAAAGTATCATTTTTATCATTGTTGCATGGTGTGCTTTTTAAATTTAAAAGTGCGTCACTGTTTAACTGTAATCTCAGGATAACAAGATATTCCTCTTAGACCACAACTTGAAATTGTTTAAGTAAATATGTTGATTTATGTTAGATTATATCAGTCATAGTTATAATTTAACGAGACTTTCTAAGGAATCAAGTGTAAAAAAAACACCCTTTGAGGGGTTAAATTTGAAAAAAAATAAGTGATGGTTGGAAGATGGTCACAATTCTGAACAGATTGTCCGAGAAACACCGGCGTGCGTTAACGGAATTTTTCAGAGGTCCACATTAAAAAACATCATATAAAAAGGAACAAAAATTTTAACAATGTTTGCGAGTTGAAGCTAGTCAAAATTAAATTAGAAACAAAAAAAAATTATTATACAAATATTTTTACACGTCTGAGTTCCTGATACAAGGGAATAGAAGCCAATGAGAAAGCGTATGAACTAGCAAGAGCCGGCTCATTTAGAAATTTTAGCGGTCCAGAGCCAGTCCTCGGATTATCAAAACAGGTGATGAAAACAACAATAGACAGATGGTCCCTAAAACAACATCGTTGGATCGTTGGCATGCATCACCTAGTCAATGACACGCGAAGGCAACGCTAAGCGACCCTTTCAAGAAGCTAACAGCTGAGGTCCTTTTCTGGGGCGAACTCACTTAAGACAAGTAGCAGGACTTTTGACAGGCCACTGTCACCTAAGGAAACACTTACAGAAAAATGGCACACAAATCGCTCCCAACAGCGAAATTTCTCTTTCGCATGAACATCTTGGTAGAATTCTATTAGACCTGATAAAGTAAAGAGGACTTCTATAACAAGAAAGGGAGCACAATAAGCCGATAGGTTGCAATGCAAATATGGGCACCTGACCAATCCCGCTTATATCAACCATCTGGTAAACCTTTAAAACTTTATTATTAGGAGAGATTTAAAACAATGGGTGCCTAATGACAGCCTCCTTAGATTTACCAAAGACTGTTTGCTTAGACTTCGCTTCTATTAAGACTAACTTGTGAGCTCTAGACACTTTTTTAAAAAAATCTCCAAGTTATTGTTGATTTTCTGAACTGCAAACTATTCACAGCCCCCCCCAACAGCATCTGCCAAAACTACTAAGAATTATTACTGAGTTATAACACTTACTATGATAATGATAGTAGACATTGGGGCACTTCTGACAGACAGGCCGACTTCCGGTCCATGACGTCATTATTTAGGGAAAAGTTGGTTAGTTATATAATATATATATATATATATATATATATATATATATATATATATATATATATATATATATATATATATATATATATATATATATATATATATATATATTAACGTACTAGATTAGTCATCTGTTGAATTAATTAAATAATTAAAAAAGTTAGGTTAGGCTGAACGAGATGTTACCTCACGGGCCTTATACCTGGTTCGAATCCTGCATGAACTTTTTTTAATTATTTAATTAATTCAACAGATGACTAATGCTCAGTACATTAATATATATATATATATATATATATATATATATATATATATATATATATATATATATATATATATATATATATATATATATATATATATATATATATATATATATATATATATATATATATATATATATATATATATATATATATATATATATATATATATATATATATATATATATATATATATATATATATATATGTATATATATATATATATATATATATATATATATATATATATATATATATACATATATATATATATATATATATATATATATATATATATATATATATATATATTTAATTGTTTTTGTATATATATATATAGCTAAACTACATTTCCTAAATAGTGACGTCAGAGATTCAAGATGGCGCTGGTGACGAATTTTTTGTTAATTATCCATTTAACCAATAAAATACTTTAAAATAAAAAATTAAAGGTTTTGCATTTTTTTAGAAGCCTAATAATCTATTTATTTAACCTCCGTTAAAAATATTTAATTTTTTTTTGGCGATCGTTTATTCTTGAGTATTATTACCGTATACAAAATTATACATTATAGCCCTTATTAATAATGCATAATCTTATGTTAATACGGGGTTATAGTATAGGCAACTAAAAATTTACAAAACAAAACATTGAGTCTATTTGTAACCTTGTCACTCAAATAACTATTATTACGGCATCTGTCAAGTTGGTTGCCTAAAATTAAAATACGTCCCAAAAAAAATTCAAGAAAAATTTTAATATTTACAACTTTATAACAAAACTATCGCCGAAACACTATTGTAACTAACACGGGCATTATTTGGCGATTAATGATCTTTGTCCTCAACGCGCTCGCTAGGCTTGCAAATGGCCTCGATCATTAATCGTCCTAATTAATTAATACATTTGGTTGGTTAAATAGCAATAAAATTTTAAAGTATTTTAAAACCCAAGAGCAACTAAGTACTTTCTGTTATTTACAAAAAATATTTAACAAAGGGACATGCAATAATCGTGAGTATAGGAGTATTTAAAACAAGCCTATACTTATAAAAAACGAACAATATTTAAAAATTCAGTAGGGTATCATTATAATGTAAGTGCATTTAGCTAGATAATATGAAAATAATTGACAGTTAAAGCTGGTCATAAAACGTGAACTCAACACGTTACCTTAGAGTTCATACGTTAATGGATTATTTGAAAAGTATTGTTAAGGTCAAATAGACAAGCAAAAAAGTTTATATATTTTTTTCTTATAACTGTATTAAGTACCTAGGCAAAAAATATTTTTTTATTGTTATAGAGAAAAAGAATAAAACTGTCAAAAATATAACTTCTAGCTAAAATCAGGTGTTTTTCGGCATTACTTCAGGTAGCAAACGTTTACGGAATGCGAGTATATGCTAAGCTCGAATACCAAAAGCACTTATGGAAAACTTCTTTTAATATACAAGTTATGTGTACATTCCAAAATAAATTTATTTTTTATACATTTCTAATAAAATACCTTTTTTTCTCCTAAACTAAGCTGCAACCTAACTGTAAACGAACCCAATCTTTAACACTCAAAGATCCAGATTCGAAATTAAAATGAATTCCGTAACATCACGAGCAGCCAGAAATCTTGAAGTCTAAATTATTTGATGCAAGATGATCAGAGTTAAATAATATAATTGTATAACAAACTTCAGAATACAATAAGCAGCAATGATTGTTTACAACATCGACTAAATGAGATATTAGAAAAAATTATCAGGTATTAAAGTGCCGATAAAACCTTGAATGTCTGCAACGTCTTTAAGAAACTACATGGGACATCTGAAAGAAATAGTTTTTTAAACAATTATGCTCAAACATTCAGTGATTCTTTAAAACGATTTGCACTTTATATATTCGTAGTTGGAGGAAGAATGCTCTACAAAATTTATACAGAAAATTAAACAATTTTTTACCATCTATAATAATAATTATCCGACGCGTCTAATATAACTGAAGGATCTTTAAGAATGGAATGGTTAATGGCTTATTTGAAAAATCTAAAATAATGTAAATTAGTGTTTATCTCTGGAGATCAAACAGCACTGTTGAATAGAATAAAGTATGACTCGAAAACAACAAAAATAGTGGGCTTTGCGTCGCCTATTACCAAATATTCTAATTTCTTTGCCAAAGAAATTTATTGTTGATTCTGCATTGAAAATACAATCTGCCTTCGAAAATGAGAGTTATAGCTGCAATGCTTATATCTATATAGCAGAGCCATTAATAGAGAATGCTTCAGCTTTTCTTTTGTCTGATTTTGAAAGTAATATGTTTGATACTAGTAAAAGAGATAGGACTATATAAGATTAAAATCTCTGAAGAATAACAAGAAGTGCTAGGTTTTTCATTTGATGGTGATACATCATATCTAAAAGCAATGAAACAGATAACCAAGCTACCCTTTAAAAGCCAAAATCCTTATGGATCTAATTATGTACTCTTTAAATTATAATTTAAAAAAATCTATTCCAGACAAAAAAAAATGATTTTTTCATTTTTTTTAGGTTGACTGTGACTTAAATAGGGTTCGCTGTATTTAGGATCCCGTACATATAGGTACTAAGTTACAAAAAAAACTTTTGAAAACTGGTAGGACTATGCTGAAAGCTTCGAAAGTTAAACTTTTTATAAGCAATTAAGTTGTAACCCTTTATCATTTGGAACAACAATATTAGATTCATGTTTGGATAAATATATAGGCATTGTAAAATGTATTTACGATACGTGGAATAAGGTATTTTTTTTGCATCTGGTGAAAATGGATTAAAGAAACAAAAAAAAAATGCGCTAAATAACTTCATAAGGCTACACTGTTATTACATTGAACTTAATGCTTATGAAACCACTTATATTGTACTGATATATACGGGCAAAAATGAGTTAAACAGTTTTGCAAAATTTAATTTAATACGAAAATTAGCATTGTGTTGATTTTTTGCAAAAAATACCCTTTTTCAAGTGATCAAATCGACAGGGTGCATGGTATGAGTTTCAAAGAAAAAGTGTCTCAGGACATCAAGAGAGGAGAGCAAAACACTAATAAAATTTTAGGAAAATTAAAATTAAAGGTCCTAAAAAGAAAAAAAATTATCTAAAAAAAAACCAAAACAGTAATAAAAAACAAAAGAAAGCATATTCACCTTCAAACTCGTCTTCTGATTTCTTTAGAAAGTGATACCTTAGCCGAAACATTTTCTGATGAAGCAAAATTTAATTTAAATTTTATTTGCTTAGATATAAAAAATATTTATCAATATTAAAATTTCGATATACCCAAAATTTTAAAGTATATGATAATAGAAAATAAACTTAAATAAATATAAATAACATTAGTTAAATTATAGTTACTAAAAGTTAATAATATAAAATATGACACATTACCATGTTCAGTTATTATAAATATCAATACCATTTTAGTGATAATGTGGTATTTCAGTGAACGAATATATTTAATGACGTTTATATTTTGGATGTGCATATATTAATATTTACCCAGGGGCTAAGAAGTTTTAATGGAGTAATTAATACAGTTTAGTACAGAGTTTATAAAATATTTATATCCTTTGTAACAAGTCCATACCAAATTTGATTTATTACTGAATTACTCAGTGCCTCGGACGGTGCATAAAATGAGTAAATATTTATTTTACTTGATTGAAATTCAAGTCTTTGCAAGTATAATTTGGCATCAAATTATTGTTTCCGCCGAGACAAGAATTCTCGTATCTTGTCCAGTCGAGTAGGAGCCTCTTTTTTTAAGGCTTAAGACAAGTCGAAAAAACGTCCTCTACTAGCCAAGAATTTTTTGTGCCTCTCCAGGTCCTCATTCTCTCAGATACAGGTACATTTAACGGACAACCCTGAAAATCGTTTTTTTTTAATAACTTAAAATACTGGGCGTAATTTAATATTATTTTAATATGATGGTTACTAGATAAGTTTTTTTTTTAAATGAACCCATTAAATCATATTTGGCTTATTTAGTTTGCTAGGGACGGACTAGCTCTGACACAATAATAGCAATTTTTTTAACACCCTGTATGATAAAGGCTTGAAACAATACTATTTTTGGATAGCTTTAACCTTAAACTAAAAAAAAAGTTATTCTTGATTGATATCGATAAAATCAACTGTTTACGAGAAATAAAATATCATTGTTGGTAATTTTTTTTACATTATACAAAGTGTTTTCTAATTGTACGTCAGTATTTAGGGAAACAATTTTTGGGTTCATTTTAAGAAGAAAACTTTATATGAATGTATGTCCTAAAAGTCTTAACTTTTGAGATATAGGGTGGTAAAATATTATTAATATCTGTAATACCACTTTAGATATTTTAATAAAATTTGGCATAAATGTACTATGTATCAAGAAGCATTTTTTAGTTTACCACATTTTTTTTATTTTCACCAGTGGCGTTCGTACAGAATTTGACCTACCTATTTTGGCAAAAAATTTTTATCACCTTGTATCTCAAAAGTTAAGACGTTTAGAACATACGTATAAAGTTTTCTTCTTAAAATGGACCCAAAAATTGCTTTCTTAAATATTGACGTACAATTTAACACCCTGTATAATGTAAAAAAATTACCAAACATGATATTTTATTTCTCGCAAACAGTTGATTTTATTGATGTCAATCAAGAACACTTTCTTTTTTGTTTAGGGTTAAAGCTATTCAAAAATAATATTATTGAGCCTTTATCATACAAGGTGTTAAAAAATTGCCATTATTGTGTCAGAACTAGTCCGTCTCCAACAAACTAAACAAGCCAAATATGATTTAATGGGTTCATTTTAAGAAGACTTATCCAGTAAACATCATATTAAAAAAATATTAAATTACGCCTAGTATTTTAAAAGTTATTAAAAAAAAACCAATTCCAGGGTTGTCCGTTAAATGTATCTCCGTAGGGAAGGCTTGTAGGAAAAAAGTTTATGGGAACTTCTCATAATATTTTAAGGTTTTCTTTTAGATTCCGAGAGATTGCCCACAAATTCTGAGACACCCTGTATAATTTAATAATATAATTTTAAATCGTTTATATTTATTTTTGTTGGCACTTATTAAAATTAAAAATTATAAATTGATGCTGATGATTGACTGACCATTTAACAATCACTATAGAAGCTTTTTTTACGGCTAGACGCACGTAAACGATTTTATACAAATCGATTAGCCATTTATTTAACGATATGGTTAAACAAGACGACAAGGCAATGGTTTAAAGTATCCGCGACAACATATCGGTTGTATTTTTTTCTATTTTTACAAATTGAGTTAACCCTAATAAACATATATTTATGAAATAAAATTGGAGTGTTAGGTTGCTTAGTGATTGGATAATATTTAAGTGACTTTTAACTAAAGTCAATCAAAGTGTGTACCGCTGCCCGTAAAGGTACACCCTGCATTTTGATTTATTTAAAAAATTAATATTCATATCACTACATTCTTTTGACAAGTGACAATATTTTATTTACCTTCCGGTTAAACCGGAAATGCTTAAAACTTTGTATTTTTAAATGAAACACCCGGTATGTTTTTACTTTTTTACTCTAAGCTAATATTTTGAATACAACCACCTCTCACTTCTTAATTTTTAATATGTCAAATTATTATTATTTTTAAAATTATTGTAAAATTTAAATGTATTCATATACAAGAAGCCTTGTTTAAGAATTTAAAGTTCTTGTCATTTTCGATCAGGCCGGGAGTTAAAATAAGTATATTCACTGGTCAAAAAATGCAGAATTATGGCTTAGACATGACCTCCAAATTTAATCTTGCTAAGCTAGGGAGCCACTTTTAAGGGACACTCAGTATATGGTGTATTGTTTTTTTTTAGTTTACTGACCTTGCTTAATTTTAAAGAATGTGTCTTTAATATTTTTAAAATAAATACTATCTTTCATTTTAATTTAAAATTTCATATATTTAAAGCACAGACAGCTGCTCTTTTTAAATTCAAAGTCATTGTGTTCATTTTCCAAAATACAGGGTGTAAAAAGTATGATGCTCACGATTTAAATGGGCGATAGTGGAGCTCAAAACAAGTCAAAAAGTTTATATTACATATGTGTCTAAAGTTGACAGATTTTTGTCTAAACGATGTCAAAGTTAGAACTTTGGAAGCAATTATTTCTGAAAACCTTTACAATTGGAAAGTTTCGTCTTAATTGCTTATCAATATATTTACTAATAAAATTAACTAAGTATTACTTAAATGTTTCAAACTACAAATAAAAATTATAATTCTTTTCACAGTAAAGAATTTAAAAAACAATGGGCAAAAAAACGGGGCCGGGGCAAAATGTATTACCTATTTTGTTTCTTTAATATAAAAAATGTATCGAGTATTCACTATGGCGTTTTTTTTTTTTTGGGAAAAAAGTGGGTTTTTGGAGAGTTTATTAAAATTGTTAAAAATTGTCAAAATGCCGCGTTGGTTAACAGAACATCGTTTTTTTTGTGTAAAAAAATTTATTGAATAAATTCCAAAATTATAGCCGTTCAAAGGTGTTTTCGACGTCAATTTAATGACCCACAGTGTCCGCAGCGGAAGACCAGGACAGGAGGATCCGTTTTAGACAAGAAGTCAAGTGGGCAGCCAAGATCTCCCCCAAAAAGCACTGAACGAAGACAGAGTTAGAAAGGGAAAAATTTTCCCCAGCCCAAAAAAACCCCGTTGTTAAACATGCTACTGTTTTAAATTTATCTGAGCGAAGTACACGAAGAATGAAAAAAAAAAGAATTTTCACCCATACAAGATCGCAACTGTTCAAGAAAAAAAAACAAATATTTTCCAATGAAATCCACGTTTTTTTAGGCAAGTTCTTAAAAAAAGTAATGAGAAAATTTATGAACCAGTTAGAAGAATGTATTGAAGAGGGGGCGGTCATTTCGGACACCATATTCAAAGCATAAAAACCCCCATCTTTCTTGTTTAAGAATACATGTTCCTTTGTTTTTTTTTAAAAAATTAATAAATTTTTATAAAAATTTAAAAAAGGGTTGGCCTTTTCCGGGGCCCTGTTTTGTTTTAATTTTGCGAAAACCCTATTGGAAGTGTACCAAATATTTTTGAAAACGGAATGTGCGCAACGAAGAAATCTTATTTTTCAAGCAAAATAAAAAAGTGCTGTTTTAAAACATTATAATTTGTGTTCTCAAAATGGATATTTAGCCTAATCTTGTAAGTACAATTATTTTTTAATTTCAAAAAAATAATTATAATAATAAATGTAAATCCAAATTAAATATTAGAATAAATTGCAAGAATTAATTTTTAGTATTTGTATGTAAATAAACGTCTCTTTAAAAAAAGAGTAAATATGTAAAATCTCACAAAAAACGTTCGACTCGCTGCGATGAAGGGGGGCGGTCCAAATTTTTTTAAATTTTTAAACCCATGTTTTAAAAACATTTAACTTTGACTCATGTGTTTTTGTTTTTTTTGACTTTTTTTTTATCTCCACTATCGCCCATTAAAATCGTGAGCATGATACTTTTTTACTGTATATGGAACTATGTTATCAAATTGTTTATGATTTGATTAAAAAAAATTTTTTTACGAAAACCCCTTTTTAATTTTTTTTATATATATATATATATATATATATATATATATATATATATATATATATATATAATATATATATATAAAAAATATATATATATATATATATATATATATATATATATATATATATTATAATATATATAATATAAATAATCAAAAAATTGAGATTTTTTTTTTTTTTAATTGTTTTTTTTTTTAAAAACCCCATAATTTTTCTTATTATTTTTTTTTTAAATTCACCCTAAACACTTATAAATTATTTTTAAAAATTTAAAACGTTTCGCATAACTTTGTTCAAATTCAAGCATATTTGTAACATTAACATAGATTTTTAATTTTTTAGGGAATCAAAAACTTCATGTTTGTTGCAACGATATTAAAAACAACTTT
Source organism: Listronotus oregonensis (assembly GCA_019359885.1). Classification (NCBI taxonomy): domain Eukaryota; kingdom Metazoa; phylum Arthropoda; class Insecta; order Coleoptera; family Curculionidae; genus Listronotus; species Listronotus oregonensis. The sequence goes on from JAHBCN010000338.1 coordinate 50,507, forward strand.
AAAATTTTACAAAAATTATTTTTCATAAGATAAAACATTAGTAATGATATTAAAAAACGCTCATTTAAAGTGCAAAAATTTTATTTTAAATGTTTTTTTTTAAACTTTACAAATTAATAGACATCATTAAAAACCCACTAAAATTATCGCGGATATCTATACAAAAAATTAAGGTTAAAAGTAAACATTATGACAGTTGTGACAATATTTTTTCTTTCTTAAATAACTATTATTCTTCGCTTATTAGGTTTATTTGCCTCCTCCAAGACAGTTATCGTTAGCCGGGAATGACGAATTAGTTTTAATATGTGGAGAAAACTATAAATAAGAACGTGTAGCACCAGATATTTTCAATAAATGACATTTAGAGAAAGAAGTTTATTATTTAACTGTACCAGATTTTTAATTTTTTAGGGAATGACAAATTTTATGTATGTTTAAACACAACTTTAAAATTTTGCAAAAATTCACCTTAACATTAGTAATGATAATATGCCTGATAAAAAACGCTCATTGAAAGTACAAAATTTTTATTTTATTTGTTTATTAAAAAAAATAATATACAAACATAAATCTTACTAAAATAATCGCGGAAATCCATGAAAAAGAACAAATAAGTGTTAAAGGTAATATTATTATTATCCTAATTATAAATTAAAACTAACACAAGGTATGCATTATGTAAGCACTAAATGCACCCCAAATCTCAAAAGCAATAAAGCAATGGTTTGGTTAATGCCGATGCTATAACTTAACAATTAATAAATTAAAGTTAATTTACATAGAACGGAAAATATTTAAAACGAATAAAAAAATAAAATTATCAACGCGCCACCACCTCATTTTTTTTTGATTCGATAATTTTAGTAGGTTTTTTAATGATGTCTATTATTTGTACAGTTTTTTAATAAAGATTTAAAATAAAATTATTGCACTTTGAATGAGCGTTTTTTGATATGCATATTATCATCAATTAATATCAACTAATGTTTTACCTTATTAAAAAGAATTTTTGTAAAATTTTAAAGTTGTGTTTAATATTGTTGCAACAAACATGAAGTTTGTGATTCCCTTAAAAATTTAAAATTTTTGTTAATGTTACAAATATGCTTGAATTTGAACAAAGTTATGCGAAATTAATTTGATTTTAAATAATGTATAAAAGTGTTTAGCGTGAATATTAAAAAAAAAACAAGAGAAATTTTAAAGGTTTTTCAAAAAAGAAAAAGAATCTTAGGACGCGATGTTTTGGTATTTAGACATAACTTTTAATTCTGTACAACTTTTCTTTATAACATTTTGCCAAATTTTCTTAAATAACTGTAATTTACTCTTGTATAATTTTTATATTTTTTGACCTACCCTGTATGCTGTTTGACTTGCAACCATTCTAAGTACACCAAATATGATTATCGAACATGCACTAACTTTCGGCAATATTTGTATTTTGATTGTGCAAATAATAAAAAAATCCCATATGTTGCACACTTAAATCACCACACTGTATATATTATTCAAACTAATGATTATTTTACCCGGTATTTTATAAACCATAAATATATCTGATATATTAAAGAAAATAAACTGGTATAAATAAAAGTAATTTTTTTATTTATTAGCTTAATACTGGGTAAATAATCACAAAATAGAGTATTAAATTTATTTCATATACCTATATCATATTTATTATAATATGACATTTTAATAAACTAAAATAATAAATGATGTTTATAGTTTGTGTGTAATAATATTTACACAAAAACCAAGAAGTGAGTAATTAATACAGTTTATGTGTGTAAAATATGTTATGCGCTATCGCTAATAATAATTAAATTTTTGAACGTTAAAATATGAGATAATAAAAATATCCTCTATATACCAAGTCTGTAATAAATTTAACTTTATAATATAATTATAAGTAAGTGCCTTAGATACATCAACAGTTTTGTTTAAAATAATAATAAATCACCCAAAAGTATTTTAAGAAATGTTTTTAGTATAAAATTGTACAATTTTTAAAGATAAAAAATTGAAGCCTTTTATAACCAAATTATGATCCAATCTCATTACTGGGTATACTTGATCCAATTTATGCAATATACAGGGTGTTAATTAATTGAGTGCCGATAATACAGGGTGTGAATCATCGGGTGATTTTAAGGAGAAAAGTTTATATCAACATATGTCCTAAACCTCTTAGTTTTTAAGCTACAGGGTGTTAATATTTTAAGAAAAAAGTAAGTTTTTTATCATAATATGTTATCATTCTTTGATATTTTTATGAAATTTTGTACACATCTTTTCATCATTAAGTAGCATTTTTTGACCTAAAAGATTTTTTTTAATTTTCACCAGTGACGTCCGTACGGGGTTTGAACTGACAATTTTTGAAAAAAAAAGGTACGTTACTGATCTTACTAAAGACCAAAACTATTTTTAAAATCCCCATTTATTTTAAAACAAATTTGGTTGCTAGACTTACTTTCGTACGACGTACAGTTTTCGCGTAAAAAAATAAAAACCAAGTCAGTCGCAATGAACTGAAGAAAAAATATTTTTTGGTTTTTATTTTTTTACGCGAAAACGGTACGTCGTACGAAAGTAAGTCTAGGAGCCAAATTTGCTTCAAAATAAATGGGGATTTTAAAAACAGTTTTAGTCTTTAGAAAAATCAGTGACGTACCGTTTTTTTCTTCAAAAATTGTCAGTTTAAACCCCGTACGGACGTCACTGATGAAAATAAAAAAAAATCTTTTAGGTCAAAAAATGCTACTTAATGATGAAAAGATGTGTACAAAATTTTATAAAAATATCTAAAAGTGATAATAAATTATGATGAAAAACTCACTTTTTTCTTAAAATATTAACACCCTGTTGCTCAAAAACTAAGAGGTTTAGGACATATGTTGATAACTTTTCTCCCAAAAATCACCCGACGATTCACACCCTGTATTATCGGCACTCAATTAATTAACACCCTGTATATTACGTTGAACATACTCGAGCCTGTTTGTAAGAAATGACTGTGAGAATATCTGTCAAAGAACGTGTTGTGCAAAAATTACAGTTATATTTAATAAACGCGTAAAAATGTATCGAATGTCTTGGTTTGCGAAAGAAAACTATAAAATAAATTACCTATAAATGATACAAAGAAGTAAGCTTTCTAAACTTATTGTTAGGTAACTATACTTTATAATCTTAAAATTATTAAGTTTTAACAGTTGCTCTTTTTAATTTGCTTACATTTAAGACATATTTTAAATGCAAAGTAAGGCAGGATCCAAAAGTACAATGAAGAATGTCCTCTTTGTTTTAAACATTTAATTACACAGGTCCACAAAATAAAAAAAGTGGGGTGTGCTGGCTGTCAGAATAAGATTTTTCTGGCATATTTTTTTTCTGAACACGAATCTAAAGTCAAAATTGGGGGTCAAACAGCAAAAAATAAAGAAAAGGCGTACCTAGTCAGATTTTAACGATTTTTTTTAAATTTAAAACATCAATATCTTAAAAATTAAGAGAAATACACAAAACTTTATAAAGCATAAACTGTGTATTTTTGCAAGACCTTTAATTAAAGTTTTATAACCTTTTTGTCAAAATGCAATATTTTTCTAGTTATAATCAAAAACCAAATTTTCAGGATTTTTTCAAGGTCTGGAAAAACATTTAAAATTAATTGTTTTTTATTTTTACATTTTTTTGCAAACATTGAGTTATTTGTGCCTTAAATATATAAAATAAATTTATAATAAAAAAGGCCAAAAATCACATTAATAAAAAAATACTATTTTGAACTAAAATTTTTTGTTAAATTACATTTTCGTTTATATTTCCTTTATTATTTAACCTATCAAAAATGTTTATATAACTTTTTTTATAGACAATTTAAACAGCTATATTTTTTATTCAATGAAATTTTTTGTATCTCCTCTAGTTTATAGTCGTAGCCCAAATATTCCGTAGTAGCAGGTTTTTGCCGGTAAATATACCGTATCAGCTTTTTGGGTTTTTCTCGATTTTTTACTGTTTGATCCCCAATTTTACCTTTAGATTCGTGTTCAGCGGAAAAAATATAAGGCGGCTAATGCGGGACGGTCCCGTATTGGAGGATAAAATCCCGCATTGCAATATTTAATAAAATTGTCCCGCAATTCGTCTCTTGCGCCCCGCATGTCCCGCATATCGGTAAATTAATTATTTTATGGATAAAGCGCATGCCACGAGAACGAGTATTTTCCGAGGTATTTTCGTTGATAATTGCCTTATGGACATAGAAAAAATCATTACTCACAGTTGAAACTTTTATGGTATACTTAAGAACCTTTATCTTTAAAAAAATGTCATTCAACGATAATATACGGCTCTAAATAATAAAATGTTAATTCAGTATTACCCGATTTTTATTAATTTTACTCCTTCCACCTTAACACCCCCCTCCCTCCTCCCCGTCGTCGTATGACCCGCATTGACTTTTTATAAAGTTGGCCGCCTTAAAAAAATATGCCAGAAAATCTTACTCCGACACCCAACACACACCACTTTTTTTATTTTGTAGACCTATGTTGGTAAAATAAGTAAATTTTATTAAAAAATCGGTCATTTTTAATGGTTTAAAGACGATTAAGTAAATCACAATATGAAATAATATGGGGTACACGTTTTTTAGGAAGCTTGGTGCAATTAATTTTTTAAAAAACTCTTTAATAATTTAATAGACCTAAAAGCTTAGCTTTTCTATTATTTTTGTGCTATTTTTTTAGTTTTTTTTTTCAAAATTATTTTGCCTTGCTGTCATTATTATTGTCAAGTTTAGATTATTTTACATATTAAAAATAAAAATACAACAAAGAGTCACAATATTTAATAACGTAAGCGATTGCCTTTCTCGGTGGTCATTTCTTTGAAATGGCTCACACACAACCGGATGTCTTTCTCGTTGCATGGCTTCCTTGAAAGAATCTGTCCTTGAGAGGTCAACCACACTGGTGACTCCAGGGATCTGCGACTTAACGACTTCCATGCAAGAACTTGTATCTTCTGCCTTGCTCATGGTTGAAAGAGAAATACTTTTTGCTATATAATAATCATATTAATTTAAATTTTTATTACCTTTTCTGTATAATTATTGTAATTTATGTGTTGTGTTGTTGTAAGAAAAAAAATAATATGAGCTTTTAAAATCTAGATCTACTTTATTAAAAAGGATCAAAAGTATTAATTGCGTATCTTCGACATCGTTGTTGTTTCGTGATTTTTGCAACCATAATATAGAGTTAAAAATATGTTCCTTATTGGCATTTTGGTAATAATTGTCTCGAAAGTTGCCTTTTCTCCGATCTTAACCAAATTTGGTATACGGGTGTTTTTGGGGCGCTGATTACGAATGTGCAAATTTTTTTCGGCAACGTTTCGTTTTCGAGATATTTATCATCAAAGTTGAAAATCAAACTAACCTTATTTACACTATTCCTCCTTTTTGCACAGAATTCTTGATTTTTACACTAAATTGGCACACAATATTTCACAAACAACTTTTAAAAACTTTTTTTTATATTTATTTTAATTTTTTTTTATCATTTAATTGCAAACCTCCACTTTCACACGCCGCAACGTGGCGGCAACCATGTATACACTAGGGTTTTTGTAAACAAATGTGGCTGCTGCCTTTGGACTTGAAAGTTCGCAATTTAATGAAAAAAAGGTGTAAAATAAATAAAAATACAAGGTTTTAAAAGGTGTTTATAAAATATTGTGTGCCACTTTAGTGTAAAAATCAAGAATTGTGTACAAAAAGAAGGGGAAGTATAATGTAAATGGGGTTAGTTTGATTTTTAACTTTAATGATGAATATCTCTTAAACAAAACGTCGCCAAAAAAATTGTTTTTGCAGATTCGTAATCAGCGCCCCAAAAAACCCCCGTATACCAAATTTGATCAAAATCGGAGAGGAGGCAACTTTCGAGACAATTACCGGCATTTTTGTTACTGTTAATTGACATTAACGTAATAATCTCCTTTTACTTATCTACTCGTACTTCCGACAGGAGGAAATATTACTCATCTTACTTTAACGCAAACTGCTTTAGAATTTTTCTTTGAAGTATAATAAATATTTTGTCGTAATTGTAGTTGTGCTTTCGTCTAGCAAATAGTTGTATTTTGTCATTTTGTGGTTTTTGTTACTGAGTCCTTTAGTATTCTGAATTATTTTTTGTGACGTAAATGCAACAAAGCATTTATTTCAAAATTGTGATGTTTATATCCTGCATAAATTTAAAATATTATTTATTAGAATTATAAAAGAATATTATTGGTATTTAGTCATTTGTTAATCGTTAATTATGCTTTCACTTAGATTTTTTTCATGACTGTAGCATGTTCCGGCTTTAATAAAATATTATCACGGACGTATATAAGGGGGGTTAGGGGTCCGGACCCCCCCCATTCATATTTATCTTACTTGTCCAACAGAAAAAAATTTCATGCACCTCGCCGATTGTAGAAAACGATAGTTGCTTAGACCGCCGCAGTGCGGGAAGGAATGGACACTGCCGCCGCCCGCGCTTTTGCGGACCTTCGTAACTTTTATTGCCTCTGCCCTTGGACGTCTTGATTCGTAATGGTCCAGCGTAGTCAACTCCGGAGTGGGAAAATGGTTGTGATGGTGTAACTCGTGCTGTCGGAAGTTGTCCCATTAATTGCTTGGTTGTCTGGGCTTTTAATCTAATACACTTTATGCATTTTCCAATCTTAGTTTTGACTGTTTTTTTCCCATTGACGATCCAGTACATTTGCCGAATGTATGCTAATGTTAGCTGGTTTCCGCCGTGTAGGTTTTCCAATGAGCATCATTAATAACCAATTTGCTAAGGTGACTATGAGAATGCAAAATCGCAGGGTGTTTGAAGTTAAATGACAGATGCGATTTCTGCAGCCTTTCCCCTACACGAAGAATCCCGTCAGCATCTAGGAATGGATTAAGATTGAGTATCTTACTAGCCTTGGCAACTTGCTTTTTCTCTAGTAGAGCATCAATTTCCTCTTTGGGGACCCCTCCCTTGTCAAAGCTATAGCTACGTCCGTGAATATTATACAATATTAGTTCATTTGTTTTTATTAAATAATTTCGAACTACTATGACAAAAAAAAGTAATTTTAATGCATGCATTTTAATTGTATGCAACCATAAGAGGAAAATAGGAAAATCAGTAAGAACTTTAATATTGTATTTTTTTACAAAGGTAACCCACAACCCACAATAATAAAAAAAAATGTTTTTGTCATAACTTTCATTTACCTTTTTCAGGTAAACGAAGCACCTGAGTAAAAAACGCTCGGACACGTGGATTTAGTTTTTAGGTTTAAAATTTTTTGAAAGAAAAGAATTTATACAGGGTGTTTCAAAATCAGCAGGGCCGGTATCGACTTCATTTTTTTAAATGGCACCACCTGCATATTTTGACATTTTTGGATGTTACGGACAATTCTAGACACATTTAATATACATTGTCCTATGCCTATCTTTAACTGTTTTCGAGTAATCAAGGTTACATGCCATAATTTTAGAAAACGAAAATTCAATTAAAAATAATTTATTTCACTTTGTAAACAACAATTAAGGGGCATAACTTTTTTATTTTTTAAGATGGGAAAATGAAATTTGGCTTGTCAATATATGTCCTAAAAATGCATTGAATGACGTGTTCAATTGATTCTGATTGTTTCCGGTTTCACCGGAAATGACCTCAAATTTTGAATTTTAAATGGAACACCCTGTATTTTCTTTACCTATTTGATAGAAAATGATATTCTAAATACAATGACACCCCATTATGTCAAATTTTGACGTTTTCCTTAAAAAATATTTAATTTTTTAAAATCCAATCTAGGGTGCCATGACGTCGTTAAAACATCCAATTTTGAGTCCAGGAGGCGGCGCGAGGCGTGGAAAAATAGTTTTAATTATCTTTCAATATTTTATGTCTTTCCCAGAAAGGTAAAAAGATTTCAAAATTTTATTTCTAAACATAACTCATTTTTTTTCAAATATAACGATGGTGGCTCGTTGGTATATTTGAAAAGAGCATTTTTTTTGTGAATAATTTAATACCCTTATAATAAATAATAACACTAAAAAGCTAAAATATAGGCATGGTAGTTGTTGCTTTTAAGAATATATTATTATATTATTATTATTAATTATTATTTTTATAGGTATTTAAATCAAAATACCTTATTATTAAACCCAGCAATAACTTTAAATAACATTCTCGCATTTAATTATTAAACTATGTTACATCGTTGTTTAACATAAACTTTTGTTTTTTTAAAACCTACCTGACAAAATTGCAAATGCATTGACTCTTTTAATCAATGCCATGGTGGATGTTTTAATAATTTTATAAGGAACAACTACTATGCCTTTTTTTTTGCTTTTTGGTTTTGATTTAATTTAAAAAAAATCAAGTGTGGGGTATCAAATTATTCAGAAAGAAATCTCTTTTTAGCCAACGAACCACAAAAAAAAAAGTTATGTCTAGAAATACAATTTTAAATATTTACCTTTCGGGTCAAAAATTTGTCAAAAAATTAAAACTATTTTTCCGCCCCCAAATCAAAAGGGGTTTTGTTTTAACGGGGTCATGGCATTGATTAAATTTTTAAAAAAATTAAATTTTTTTTAAGGAAATGTCAAAAGTTGACATACGGGGTGTCATTGTTTTTGGGGAAATGTTTTTAAAGGAAAAAAAAATGGGTTTTCATTTAAAATTCAAAAGTTGGGGTCATTTCCGGTGAAACCGGATATCGTCAGAAACAATTGAAACGTCATTAAATCATTTTTATTTTATATAAAATTATTTATTTTATTAAAAAAAAAAATTATAAAAATTTTTAAATATATATATATATATATATATAAAATTATATAATATATATATATATATATATATATATAAAAAAAAAAACTGTTTTAAAGACCGTTCATCAAAAGCCACTTTTGAAAATTGTATATCAATTTTAACTTTTTAATTTTTTTAAAAAAAGTCAAAATTGTTTTTTTTTTGCGGGGAGCAACAAACAAAACGGGGTGAATTTTAAAAACAAATAACATTTAGAATTTTTATTACAGCCATCTGGACATTTTAAATTTAACTGACCGTATGAATTTTCTTTAAACACTACATACTTGTACAACTTTTTACCTTTTAAAGTGAATGTTTTTCTTTAACCAACTTGAGTTTAAATTTTGAAACAAATTACACCACGCCAAGATCTTAAATAGACCACCGCAGTTTTAGAAGTTGTTTTTAAAGTTTTGTCACTATTTTATGGTTTTTACCACAAAAACAATAAACTTCGAGATGTAGCGGAAGTCTTTCAAAAAACTATTATATACTTAAAAACTTTAAGAGTTATTTTATGTTCTTGAAAAAAAAAATTAAGAAATAGAAAATAAACAATAAATAATTTTTTTTGGAAAAAAAATAAAAAATTTTTTATTTTAACCTTGTGGAAATTAAATAAAATTAATTTATAATTTTATTCACTTCAATAAGTATTTTTCCTGGGGCATTTTTTAATCCATCGGGCACTTGCTAGTGTCGTGTCACCAAGGGTTTTAAATTGTATGAAAAGGCCGCTGTAGAAAAAATTTCCCGGCGTGCAGGGCAGCGGGGAAAAGGGGAACGGCCCCGGGAGTTTGCACAATCAATCGTAGGTAGGGCCCGGGCTTCCATAATTGTTTTTTCCTGTATAAATTGACATCATCAAATGTCAAATTCAGAAAATATACGTTTTCTGTTCTTTTTTATTTTTTTCCAACATTTTTTTGGGTTTAAAAAAGAAAATATTATAGATTATTTAAAATTATTGTGTATTATTGGATTTTATATTATCAGATTTAACATGGAAAAGATACACCCCAAAATCCTTCTATTTAAATGTTTTATTTTTGGAAATTTGAAAAAAATTTAAAAAATAATTAACACTTTTTTAAAGAAATTTCAAACATTGTATGAAATTTTATGAAAAATTATAATTCTGTGATAAAAAAAGGGCACAATAGTGTGAATGAGTTTAATCTAATTATCATAATTAAAAACACTTACTTTAGATTTGTAATCATTCTGGCAAAAAAACTCCAAACAAGGTTTAAAAAAAAATAAAAAAAATTTCCATAATTTAAACTGTCAAGGAAAAATTTTCCCAAATCCTCAGAGCAAAAAATCGTTAAAATACCATAAAAAAGTAACATATCCCCCCCCGCCCCTCGGTGGAAAAGAAGGGAAACTTTTTTGTAAAGGGATCAATAAAAAGAAAAATCTTTTTTTTTAAAAAAGGTTTTTATTAGAATCATACAGGTTAAAAGATTTGGGGTAAAAAACTTACTGGCTAAAGAAATTAAGTTTTTTTAAAACAGCTGAGGCTATGATGTAATGTGTTTTTGTCCCGTTGGTTTTTTTTCCCAAAAAAAATTTTTTTTACACCGAACATGACGGGTCTTGGGCATTAAAATTCAAAATTTTGAAGCCCCCAAACCAAGATTGTTTATGGTCTTGTGAAAGTAATATTTTAATTGACCCCGGTTTTTCCTAATAGGGGGTTCCGGTTTGTTACCCTTTTATTTCAAAGCAAAAACCCTTCTTTCGCTTTTTTACGATATTGTAAGTTACAAACAATAAAAACAAAATTTTAGTCGCAATTAAATAAATTAATAATCACTAAAATATTAAGGTTTTTATCAATCCGAAAAACTTCTGCAACCACAAAATAAAATCACACAAGCAAAACAATCGCTTGGAAGAATTGATGAGGCAACGGCACACCGCGGGTATGGTTTCATAAACACCGCACCGTCGCACACGAATACGGGACTCCGACTCTGTCAAAAGATAATGTGTTGCCTACCTACAAACTGTGTGTAGGTAGGCATCACATTACAATATTTTAGGGAATTTTGTTACTGCGCATGATCGAGGGGGCCTCTCATTATTTTCATAGTGGCCGGACACATTTTGATCGAATACGATATAGTATTAAGCTTCCATTAACCTTCAAACTTCCTTGCGTGTCACAGACGAACCTAGGTTGCCAATTTTATCCCCGCAATTCTTGGCCATTCGAATTTACTGTTTTATTTTTTGTGAAAAAGTATTTTTAGCGGTTTAGAGTTTTAGTCGTTATTCTAGGAATTATTAAGACCATTATAAGAAAATTTTAAAAAATCGTATCAACGTTTCAGTGGCATGTCTACCATCGTTTTCAAAAAAATAAATAATCTAAGAAATATACTAAAACTTAAATAATAAATAAAATTAAAGATATTCTCAGAGGTTTTTATGACGTAATGTTCATTTTTATGGTTTTTGGGTTTTTTGAGTTACCTTCACAAACTTGCGGATTACCTGCACCAAATGTGATCCGCATGTTGGTGAAGGTAAATCGATTCTGTCTACGCACAAAATCTATACCCGGGGTCGAAGCGGTTCGATCTGGCGAGACCTAAATAAAATTTCTTGTTATTCGGATTTTTTCTTATCATCAGTTTTAATTTATTGGTCTTTTATACTTAAAAGTTACTCTAGTTTCAATCCTCGTAAAGCCTTAAAATTAACTTTATAGTTATTTTCACGGCTTCTGCTTCGAGAAAGCAGTCATTATTATTCCTCCTCCAGCAACATTCAGGTGACAAGTAGTACCACTCTTATGCATCCTTTTATAGACCATCAAAAGAGGCCTTCTACTTTCCACTTTGTTCATTCTTTATTCCCAGAGTGTCTAGACTGAGTGTCTGACCTTAAGTCCCGTACCTCTTACCACACTTAAGACAACCAGGGTACATTATTACTCAGCCTTTTTTGGTTTAAAAATTTGATTGTACTGGATTGTTATTGAATAAATCAGACCTAAAAAATAATTACTTATTACATTGTGAAAATATATATCCTTACTGAAACAATTTAAAGCGGCATTGTTAAAAATTCCCTTTAAGATTAGTGCATTTGGATAATGAAAGAAAGAACACGAAAATATATATGTATAATGACCGACGTTGATATTCATTCTTGAGTAAATTACCTATGACAGTGTAAAAGAAAAAGCACTTTTAAGCTGAATCATCAAACATAAATGTGTCTGGTAAAATAATGTGTTGTAATAATGCTTCTTAGAGGTGGATATTTACATACTAATCAAGTTTTTATGGAATTTCCTTTCCATTAGGAAAATAATAGCTGTTAATTTTTTTAAATAGTTTTTATACTTTATACTAAAATAGACCTATTACACTAGCGCAATCATTATTATGGTTTGAATGGTGGCATTACTTTGTGTTACTGGCATTTTTTATGCTGACCTACTTTGGTGTTCTATAGCACGCCTTTTGACCTACTGTAGCTGCCAAAAAAGTCGCACTTAGAAGATACGGAATCTTTAACAAAGTTAAAATTAGGATTTTTCTCTTAAAACCTAATATATACAATTCACAGGCTGTTAAGAAATATAAAAACTTTATAGAAAAACGGACACGAGGACTTCCTTGTTTTAAATTTGTTTGCAATTTTGCAAGAAGATAAACTAAAATAAAAATTTTCCGATTGTAGCTTAGTCTACAGAGATTTTTTCTGGTACCTAAAGTTATACAGTAAACCACCAGTACTATCTTTTAAAAAGGGGTGCATACAAAATAAAATTCGGTTAAAAAATTAGCTTTTCTGTATTTTCTACATGGAAAAACCAATAAAAGATTGGCATTTTTCGTTTTCTTCAAGTAATAAAATTTGAATTATGTATCATTTTTGGAAGAGCACCAAACATTGGGATACGCAGATGATCTCGTCATTATGGCCCAAGGAAAATTTAAAAACACTGTTAAGGATAAAGTGAAACAGGCCCTAAACGCAGTTACCAGATGGACGAGAAAGGAGGGACTAAACATAAACCCTTCCAAATCAGTCATAGCTGCCTTCACCAAAAGGAGACATCTAGAGGGCTTAGGACCTCTACGAGGTAAAACAATCAAGATTTAGGGGAGAGGTAAAATAGTTAGGTGTCATCCTAGACTCTAAACTTACTTAGAACCAAGCTCGGACGAAAATTACTCTTATGTTAATCGGACGCCTAGAAAACTGGGCCTTAAACCAAACAGGGTTTATTGTTCACCAGGTGGTAAGGCCTATGATAACATACGCATCACTGGTGTGTGGACAAAAATGTGTAAGAACTGCCAGTACAGAGACTTGCTTGCTTGTAACAAAGCAATTAAAACAACCCCAAAGCAGCCATGGAGTGTCTCTTGACCTTACCACTTAACCTCAGTGATGGAGAGGCAAGAAAAGCACTCGACTGCAACGAAACCAACTGGTAGTACAAAAACATAAAAAGTCAGGTTTGCGCAACATCCTGGTCGAGAGAACAGACCAGATGATTTCCTAATACTCATTCAACAAAAACTTCGAGGTAAAAATTCCAGATCGAAGTGAGTCGCAGCAACCTGATCTCCCCGGCCGGCACGGTTGGAGACATCATCTAGAATACTGATGGTTCCAAAACCGAGCAGGGAACTGGAGCGGACGTGTACAATGAAATGAGGAATTTACAATTTTCCATTTCACTAGGAACACACAGTTCTGTATTTCAAACGGAAATATATGCTTTACTGCACTGTGCAAAAGAAAATAACAGGGGGGCTTATAAAAACAAGTGGATCTGCATAATAACAGACATTCAAGCGTCACTGAGGGCACTAGTAAACCTCAAGGTAACGTCTAAGCTGACTTGGGAATGCCAAAAAGAACTAGAAGTCCTGGGAGAACGCAATAGAGTAATTCTCTTGTGGGTACCAGGACATTCGGGAATAGAGGGCAACGAAAAAGCGGATGAGCTAGCGAGACAGGGATTATCCACACCATACTTTGGACCAGAACCTGCCCTTGGGGTGATCAAAACCACAGCACGAGGGCAAACAATGGAATGAATCCGAAACAAACACAAGGAATACTGTGGAAACCTCAGTAGAATTAGACATGGAAAAAGCTTCATAAGGGGTCCATCCAAAAGAACAAAGGAAGAACTACTCAGACAAAGTAGGAAAAGACTTTGCATAACAGTAGGGTTGCTAACAGGGCACGATCACCTAAGAGGATACCTACACAAGATAGGCTCGTACAATGGGGTATCAAGTTGCAGAATGTGCGACGAAGGGGAAGAAACAGCCTACCATATCCTGTGCGAATGTGAAGCATTGAATCACAAAAGACAGGTATTATTTGGGCAAACGGAAATGAGCCCACAGGAATATATCAACCAACCAGTCTCGGGGTTATACAGACTTGTGGAAGGAACAAGACTAATGGGAGGATTGGTATAAAAGATAATGGGAGATTAGGCACAAAAAACCCAAGAGGCTGCGCTGCCTCCGGTAGTGAATCAAGACGGCTCTCAGGGAACAAGACGAAGAAGAGGTATCATTTAACCGCGATAACGTCAAGAGGACTTTTGTAGATAATCGAAGAACAAAAAAAATGTTTTTTTATAAAACCTTTTGGTATATTTTTTGCAGAGCAGCGAAAAACCGCTAAAATTTACCATTTTCTGAAAAATTCATAACTTGGACCCTTTTAAATTGGAAAGCTGATCTTTCGGAAAATTATTGTTATTGTTTATAATATGATATTTTAATAGGCTTTAGGCGGACGCTGTCCTGTCCGACGAGTAATTTTGTCAAAATTGCAATTAAAATACGGATTTTGCAGTGATAGTTTGAACCAGGCGCGTGCTGGGTCGATTTTAGAGCCCGGGAAACTATCCATCATTTGCAGGGCCCATAAGCCATCGCCGAACAATATTTATGATTAGAAAAAATTTTCAACAAATTTATTCAAGCCTACAAGATATTAAGTACGTACATGTTAACATTACACAACAAAGTTTAAACAAATTTAAAAAAAAATAAAGATTATCACGCCTGGGTGTTGTCAAGTCAGGTGCCGTCCAGTTAAACAGTGACCGGGTTGATTATTACTTCTAATTTTTTTTTTGTATTTAGCCGTATCGTAGCCTTTAAGGCTTCAAAGCGCCTGTTTAATTAAGTTAACGAATTATCAAACTTTAAATTTTATTCTACAAGTTTTACATCTTTTATTTCCATATAAATTTGGCGAAAAGTGTAAAAAACAGCTCCGAACATTGCTCTGAACGGGCCAGATGCTCATGGAGTAGAGAAGGGGAGGGGAGGTCAAAGCAAGCGAGGAGAAATGTAAAACAGCATTTCCTCCGCTTTTGCTATGCGTGTAATGTGTTTCTATACTGTTTGTGTAGGACCTAGTCTGAATTGTTTTTAACAATTTCTTGCGATTACGTATGTTTTAGGATTTTAGTTTGATTAATTTAAAAAACCTTTAAAAAAGGCAATTTTTAATTTTGAATTTTTTTCCCCCCTTAGATTCAGCCTCAAGATTTTAGAGTCTGTTAATTAACACAATCAATTTATGAAAGATTATAGGGGTTTGCAATCATCCGTCGTTAAACAACTTTGAAAATTGTATTTTTGCGACTTTAATAGTAGTGTAAGGAAAATATGTTTTTGACAAACCGTGTTTAATTAAGTAACAATTATCAACTTAAATTTATTTGTCATTTACCGATTTGCCAATAAAGCGAAATGTAAAAAACTTTCGAACATTGGATTGAAATTCAGGCCAGATGCCTGGGTCAAAAGGGGAGGTAAACAAGAGGAGAAATGTAAAAACGCATATTTCCTTATTTTTGCAGTGTAATGTGATATGTTGTGTGCAGACAGTTGAAATGATTTAACAACTGCGTATGACTATGTAGATCCCTTACGTTGTTTAGCAAAGCGCTCTATACTTCCAAATCCTTTTTTCAAACCTGTTACGCATTCAATCAGACTGATTTTATTACACAGCAAGATAATTTAATAATTGAATATATGATATAATACTGTTACAGTTGTATAAATTTCAAGGTGACAAACAATGTATTTTGATTTATATGGACTAAAATATTTAGGTTAACATTTTTAAATAGAAGTGATATATTTTTTCCATGTTCTTCAGGTATATTCTTGTAGTAAAAAAAGTAATAATTAAAATTACCACTGAATGAAATATACCATTAATCCATTAGTCTAATAAGATATGCATAGAAGGGTATAATTTTATTGTAATTCAACTGTAACAAATTCAAAAGAATTAAGTTGTTGACCTTATTTCGTTTGTTATTTTTCAGGTAAGAGAGAGAACGAAACACTATAGTCCGACAGTAACTGCTACATAATTTCACCTTTAAAACTGAAACCAAGTAAGTAGTATTAGTAGTGTGCTGTCATTAATTTTCTTTCTTTTGTCGTTACTTAAATTGCTACTTGTTAAAAAGTAAAGTCATATCATTAAATAATTAGTACATGTTCTAGATAAAAAAAGGTGGGTGTGGAACAAAGAAAAAACACTTGAAGAGGGTTTGTGTGTTTCGACCAGATCATAGTATGGTTTTACTAAAAATTTGTGTCGTATTATTGGTTTTAAAAGGTTGAAGATATAAAACAATTTAAAGTTGATTTTTAATAGAGATAGAAAAGATTAGCAGGGCCATAACATACGTGTACCGAATAAACAGTCTATACAGTCTATAAAGTATTCTTTCAGAATATGTAGCTTAAAATAAAATTCTAACCCAAAAATTAAGCTAATACATGTAAAAATACAATATTGTTTACTGTATTTTTTTGGATTATCTGAATTCAAGTTTCATAAAATTATCGTGTGCTATTGATGACTTTTAGACTTATGAAACCTAAAGCAATATTATTATTAGATCTGGTATGGAATTTTCTTGCAATAAAAACACTGTATTCTTAAAGAAATATAGCTGAACGTCTACTAGGAACCATTATTAAATACATTTCTTTAATTTTTTTAAATTCTGTGTCTATTTATCGAATTAATATAAATCCTTCTTAAAAAATAAAATCCAATACAAACAAGACCCTGGGTTGAAAAATATCTACAATCTTAGGTATTATCATTATTATACTATGTTTTAACAACCCAATTTTTAACAGTGTATAAAAACCTTTCTTTTTGTTTTTGCAGTACAGATTTGTATTTTAATATAAGTTTTTAATGTATTGTTGCCCTTAAAAAATCCTTTTATGAGCTTATTGTTCAGTATGAGCATCAAGTCTGTTGTATCAATTTCATTATGGCTGACCATATCCATTCTTATATTTTTTTTACGAAAGCCAATTTTAAGCTGTCTTTACTAAGCACTTGTTCAGTAAAATAATTTTAAAAGATTAGCGATATTAATAATATTGTTTGCCTTATGTTCAGATATGTGTATTATTGTGTATGTTTATTATGGGACGTAGATGTAATTTGGATAGTTATTGATTTATTATTTTACAAAAACACGAAACTACTTTTCTAATGATTACTAGAATTTAATTTAATTCATATTCAAACCTGAAATATGTTGTAATATTATAAACATCAAGGCCAGCATCCCGTAACGACTATGAGTGAGCTTTGTTAAATGTATTTATGATTCATTTTGCCTTATTATAAATATTTAAATTCACTAGGTATTAAAGTATAAATATATATTTTATTATTAAAATACAAAAAATATTAAAAAAATACCGTGTCACTGTAAAATTATTTTGTATAATTATCAGCTGTTAATGTTTAATAAATTTATAATTTTGTTATGTCCTTTTTTCTGTATGTTTTTTTTAATTGGCTTTTTAACTTTTTTCTGTAACACTTATAGTTTAGCTTAAAAATACAAAAAACCGAAAATTTGAAATTCAAAACTAGTAGAAAATCAAACATTGAAGATAAAAATTTGACCCAATGGAACTTTTTGTACCAAATTTAGTGCTTAATAAGATCTATTCATTTATTTCTGTCACAGCTTGCAGGGCAAAAAGTGCTAAAAAACCTGTTTTCCATGTTATTTAGATGGAAAAACAACTTTTTTTTTGGTACACCCTTTTTTTTTTTTTTTTTTTTTTTTTTTAATATATATATATTATATATATATATATATATATATATATATATATATATATATATATATATATATATATATATATATATATATATATATATATATATATATATATATATATATATATATATATATATATATATATATATATATATATATATATATATATATACAGTGTGTCCCAAATTGGTGGGGAATGTATGATGATCTTGGAAACCAACGATAGATACAAAATCGGTTAAATGGGAAAAGTTTTGGACAATTATGTTAGTAAGCTAATCCCGTTTACTACATGGTTTTATCTATTCAGGTTTTTGATAAATTTTGAAAAAACCTAAAACATGCATTTTCGAAAATCGGCCATATTTTTTTTATAAAGGAAAATTTTTCAAATCTGTAAAAACTTCTTCAAAGCAACTTTTTTTGTAGAATGACCGAAGTCGGGTTTTTAGAATCATCATCAACTTTATTTTTTCATACGGACGCCATATTGGATTTTTACGCAGCCAAATAGTGCTTTTTATTCTGATTTCAACAATGTATAACATGTTATAATTTAGGAGTTTATAACCTGTAATGGCGCCCATATAAAAAAGTAAAGTTGATGAATCTTCATCAACTTTACTTTTTCAGTGGGCGCCATATTGGATTTTTTCGCAGCCAAATAGTGCTTTTTATTCTTATTTTAACAATGTATAACATGTTATAGTTTAGGAGTTTATAACCTCATCTGCTTCAAAAAACAAATATTTTTTCAGTTGGCCTTGATTCCGGCGAATGTCATCTTGCGTCATTATCAAGTTAGCTCGGGTACGTTATTAAAATTTTTTTAACTTTGTAAAATGGTTAAATATTTAAAGAAAAACTTGATATTTTGCAACGTTATTTCCAAAGCAATAGAAATGTTAATATAAGGCAGCATCCTAAACTAACATACTTTTGAAAACTGGTACAAATTTGCTTAAATTTGGAAGTTTTAAAAAACCACGACTCAAGAAGTACGTTGAAGAAAATCGACAACGAGATGCTGCAGTTAACCAACATTTTAAAGAAAATTCAACAACATCTTCTTCATCTTCATCTTCAGCCAGAGATGTTGATAGAGAATTCCACATACCTAAATCATCCATTCATAGGGTAGTTAGAACTATTTAAAAACATATCGTTAATATGTTGAGAAATATGGACAACATTTTGAATTTTAAGTCGTTATTTTACATCTTCATTTTAGTGGGAATATTAGTTTAGCAACTTTTCATTGTTTTTGTTTTCACTTGTTTCAATTAACTTGTTACGTGTAGTTTTGTTGTAACACGGTATTAACGTTATGTTCACGAAACCCATTTCTGTAAAATATCTGTTCAGCTGCCAATTACTAATATTTTATTGTTTACAAAAAAAAATGACGTTCGCCGGTATCAAGGCCAACTGAGAAAATATTTGTTTTTTGAAATAAATGAGGTTATAAACTCTTAAATTATAACATGTTATACATTGTTGAAATCAGAATAAAAAGCACTATTTGGCTGCGTAAAAATCCAATATGGCGTCCATATGAAAAAATAAAGTTGATGATGATTCTAAAAACCCGAAACGTAGAAAATAAAAATTGACTACTCGGTCATATTCTACAAAAAAAGTTGCTTTGAAGAAGTTTTTACAGATTTGAAAAATTTTCACTTATAAGAAAAATATGGCCGATTTTTAAAAATGCATGTTTTAGGTTTTTTCAAAATTTCTCAAAAACCTGAATGAATAAAACCATGTAGTAAACGGGATTAGCTTACTAACATAATTGTCTACAACTTTCCCCATTTAACCGATTTTGTATCTATCGTGGTTTCCAAGATCCCCATACATTCCCCACCAATTTGGGACACACTGTATTATATATATATATATATATATATATATATATATATATATATATATATATATATATATATATATATATATATATATATATACACGTTTCATCGAAGCGAGTCTCAACTCCGAACGTCTTTTGTGTTTTTGCATGTTTACACTTTTTTTAAGGAGATGTTCATTTATTTACAAATAATAAAAATTACTTCCTGCAATTTGTTTTGATATTAAATTTAAGTAAAAAACAATCAATTATTTTTTGGTTTTTATTTGTAATTAAAAAATAATTGTACTTACCACAAGAATAGGCTTAATATCCATTTTAAGAACACAAATTATTATGTTTTAAAACAGCACTTTTTTGTTTTGTTTAAAGAATAAGATTTCTCGGTCGCACACATTCCGTTTTCATCACTCTTTGGTACACTTGCAATACGTTTGTTTTGAATTTAATACATATCGGCATATTTTCCCGATTTAAAAACAAACAAAAATATCGTGGCTGCACAAAGATAGCTCTGTTGCCAATTGTTTTTTAAATTTTTAACTGGGAGAACAATTGTTGAAAAAATTTTTTTTTTATTTGTAGACAAAAGCATTTAAAATTTAGTGTATTTTTTTATCAAATGAATCTACTGATAAGCGATTAAGACAAAAGTTTTCCGTAGTTACAGTTTACAGAAATAAGTGCTTTCAAAGTGCATGACTTAAAGTCGTTTAGACAAAAATCTGTCAAGTTTTAATACATATATGTCATATAAACTTTTCGACTTATTTTGAGCTCCACTATCGCCCATTAAAATTTTTTACACCTGTATATATATATATATATATATATATATATATATATATATATATATATATATATATATATATATATATATATATATATATATATATATATATATATATATATTATATATATAATATATAATAAATTTCATTCAGAAACAGCATTACTAAAATTGGGTTATAAGGTATCATTTTAAAAAACACTTAAAAGTGTAACAATTTAATGCAATTTCCATAGTTAATTATTTTATTAGTCTACGTTTAAAGACAAAAATGACTTATTTACAATAAAATTTAAATCATATTCTGTTTAAAATATTGTTATTCTTTTAGGGAGTCATGCCTTGCTTAAGAGCAATATTTACTTTTTGCAAATCTTAAAACTATTTTTTATAAATAACTTAAGTAATATCACACTGGATAAAAAAAAATCAGTGTCCGTTGCTCCTATAGGGAGCAATCCAAACTGCATTTATGTAAAGGTTATATTTAAGAAACTGCTTTTTAATTGATATTTTTACAAAACTAATTTCGTGGGGCAGTGCTGATTGGTTTTCTGGTGAAAAAGATGTTGTTTAATTTATTCTAAATAAACAAAAATATGCTTTTAAATCATAACAAGTTAATTAAAAGTAATATTTCATTAATATTGCGCGATTTTAATTTTTCAGACTCTTATTGTCCACTGTAAATATAAAACTATTGTTACTGGGTACACTGTACTGGGATCGATTCTCTTCCCAGTATAAATAAAATTGGTGTTTTACTAAGGGTCTGTAGGGTTGTATCATATGCAGATGATACTGCATTCCTATGGTGCAATATGGTAAAAGGCTCTCGTGCTTTAGTGCAGAGAACTAGTGCCTTAAGGATGGTGTATTAAGCTTGTTTTATAAAACAATATTTTATTAGTTTTTTGGCTACAATTGTATATCAACCAAAAAAATCTATTTTAACACTACATAACTTTTCATGCAAAATAACAGATCAAACATGTGACTGCGTGGAAATCAGTGGATTGATCAGTATCTTAATTGGAGCGACCATTTTATATTCTTAAAAAAAAATAGAAAAAAATTTAACCAGTTTTATCAACTAAGGAATATATTAAAAAAAAATTATTACTTATAATATATAACTCCTTGGATATTGCATAGTATCTTGGTTATTTTATTAAAAAATCAACGTCTTTGTACCATAAAACCACAACATAAGAAAACCTTATATCCAACAGGTCTGCATAAATACGCAACAAAAAAATATCAGTTAAAACTATCTATTGGCCCTTAGTCTACATATCTCGCTTTGTTAAAAATGCATGATATATTATACTCCAAAAATATTACTTTATTTAATTAAAACTTTAGTAAATAGTAACGAGACATTATGTAGAGACCCAATTAAGGCTTTTAATTATGAAAATAAAAAATATTTCAGTTTTTTTGTGTTTGTAGAATACATCGCTTTTTCTTCTGTTTTTGGATTATGCTCATTACCTGTTTTTGGTGGAGAGGTGCAGCACACAAATTTTATTTATACGATTGAGGTAAAATCTCTTCATCCAGGTTCGTGGATATTCTGGCCATGCATAGTACATTAATTGATAATTATTAAGTTTTCTTTTATATATGATTAATAGAGATAGGAAGAGGTACCTGTAAATAAATTTGTTAATTGTAATTATGTTTTGTAATGAATGGGTTTGAATATGTAATCTTTTTAAGAGATCGAAAATAGTGTACGGGTGACTAAATTACATGGTTTATATTTTTTTAGCAGCAGTAATTATTGCATATTTTTTCTTATTG
The DNA here is from genome assembly GCA_019359885.1 of Listronotus oregonensis. Classification (NCBI taxonomy): domain Eukaryota; kingdom Metazoa; phylum Arthropoda; class Insecta; order Coleoptera; family Curculionidae; genus Listronotus; species Listronotus oregonensis. The sequence goes on from JAHBCN010000338.1 coordinate 73,009, forward strand.
CAGCCCATGAAGATTTGTATAATTTCTAATACCCTAAGATTCGAATTAGAGACGTTCTTTACCCATCTGCCTACCGAATGATTTTTTTAAAAATCATATATAATATGTAAACCAAAGTATCGCGAATAGTCTAGGCTATGATTAATTTAACCTTTAGCTACCGACGTGGTTTTTTTGTCACACTTGTACCGACGTGGGGCTTGAGAGGCCGCATGTACAACACTAAGTTTTAAAGAAAATACGTATAATAAACATGAAACTATAGGTAGTTCTAAATTTAAAATTTTAAATAGCACCCTGTATATATTTTTAGCCTACCTAATCGGCCCTAAAATTCTCTTTTCAACCATGTGTCACAATTGACATTTGATTTTAAAATGGCTGCAAAAATCGATTTTTTCCCAAAATTTTAGTAGGCCATGACGTAACAAAAACAAATGATGTAAAAGACGTTGAGATGTGAAGAATAAGGTGTAAAAATATTTGTGATTAGGTATATTAATTTTTGTCTAATTAAGAAGAGTTAAAATAGGGGTTAAATTTTAAAATTTTAGAAATATATTTTTTTAACGCTCAATATCTTAAAATCCAAAATAGGAAACTCCACTTTTTATTTTATGTAACTTTAGATTAAACATTTACTATTTCATACAATTTATCAGAACTAGTATGAAGACCTGACTTTTTAATTAAAAACGCAAAATTATACATATCTTCATTTTTCTATGATAATTATTTAGTTCACCTTTGTATTATGGGTGTAATTATTAATAAAAGTTCTTTGACTTGTACCAAAAAATTGTCTTTTTATTTCATGGATCTCTTGATATATTTAACATTTTTGTTACCTCTATGTTGGAATATTACACTGCTTACTTGGCGCATTATTGTAACTTCTACTGATAGTTATTATAAGGATTTGCGAATCAATGTAAATATATATAATTTTGCGATTTTGATGCCAATTTTAATAAAATATATGAAATAGTAAATGTTTGATCTAAAATGAAATTAAATAAAAATTAAAAGTTTCCTATTTTACATTTTAAGATATTGAGCGTTAAAAAAATATATTTCTAAAATTTTAAAAATTAACCTGTATTCCTAACTCTTCTTAGGCCTGGTACTTTCATTAATGGATAAAGTTGTTTTCTAGATAATTTCCATAATAACAATTGTTGTGACAATTGTAGCCATGGAAATTATCTGGACAATAAAGTTATCCGTTAATGAAAGAACTGGGCCTAAATTAGATAAAAATTAACATAATCACAAATATTGTTACACCTTATTCTTCACATCTCAACGTCTTTTACATGCTTATCATTTGTTTTTGTCACGTCATGGCCTACTAAAATTTTGGAAAAAAATCGTTTTTGGCAGCCATTTTAAAATCAACTGACAAGTGTGACACACGGTTAAAATGAAAATTTTGAGGCGGATCAGGTAGGCTAAAAATATATACAGGATGCTATTTAAAATTTTAAATTTAAGGTTACTGCCGGTTAAACCGAAAGTAAAAAAATGGTTTTATTTAGTCATTAAAAGCGTGTTCTTATGAGAGGAGCATCACCCAAATTTCAAAAATTAATTCTGATAAATAAAAAAGTTATGGGCTGTTAAATGTCCGCTGTGTCACCCGGTATATGTTACACTGAAAGACCGAATTCAATAAATGTCAACATTTCCCAGTGAATTTCAAGTATTTAAAAAAAAACTAAACGACAACTAACTAAAACTAACAACTTCGGTGCGTTTTGGTTAAAACTAATTTTAGTTAGGTTCATTAGTTCCGGTTCCTGCAACCAAAACGCAACAAAGTGGATAGTGGTGGTTAGTGCTCGTTCAGTTTTTTTTTATTTGACTTTCTATATACTGACTATTCTGTCTTTCACAGTAACATACAGTGAGACCATAAAGTCTGGAAAAGTACCTTTTTCAGGTAAACGAAGCACCTGAGTAAAAAACGCTCGGACACGTGGATTTAGATCTTAGGTTTAAAATTTTTTGAAAGAAAATAATTTATACAGGGTGTTTCAAAAACAGCAGGGCCGGTATCGACTTCATTTTTTTAAATGGCACCACCTGCATATTTTGACATTTTTGGATGTTACGGACAATTCTAGACACATTTCATGTCTATTGTCCTATGCCTATCTTCAACTGTTTTCGAGTAATCAAGGTTAGAAAAGTAACATTTTTGGCACATTAATTACTTGCAAAATTATATCGGTCCGACAGGTCGATTTTTCTATCTTACCTTTGGTACCTTAATTGTCATTTTGACTGTTTTTTAGTGATCACTGTGTCAATTTGTGATATACTGTATGAGAACTAATCTTATTAGATATGCTTTCAGAACGAGAAAGAATCGAAATCCTTATGATTTTTGGCTGGGGAGATCGCCAAAGACATTTGGGTGAAGTCTGTGAAATTTTTAATAACGCCCATCTAGATCGGGAGCAAGCTATTACAGAATCTACAGTTAACAAAATTGTTAAAAAATTCAGTGAACATGGTTGTGTAAAAGACCTTCCTAGAACAGGTAGGCCAGAACTAGATGACAATGTGAAATTAGATGTTTTACTTAATTATAACGAAAATCTACATTTACCTACAAATCAAGTAGCATTAAATTTAGACATCAGTAAATCACCGGAAAAAAACTTTCTGAAACATGCAAAGTATCATCCATACAAAATAAGATTAATACATGAATTAAACGAAGACGACTATGACCGCCGACTCGAGTTTTGCGAAAATATGCAAGAGCGGTGCAACGAGGATCCATTTTTTGGAGAAATATTTTATTTTCCGATGAAGCTACGTTTTTTCTTAATGGTAGTGTCAATCGACAAAACTGTAGGTATTGATCAAAAGAGAATACTCATTGGGCTCAAGTGACTCACACGCAGTATCCGGAAAAAATTAATGTTTGGGCTGGAATATTTCAAGACAGGATTATAGGCCCGTATTTTTCAACGAAAACTTGACCGGCGAAATTTATCTAGATTTTTTGCAACTGGAATTAATTCCTGCTTTGGCTTAACTGTATCCAGGTAATGAACCCAATTTACCCACTTCGACAATGTGGTTTGAACAAGACGGCGCACCTCCTCACTACGCTGTACCTGTCCGGCAGTGTCTCAATGAAATATTTCCTAACAGATGGATAGGACGTCGTGGCCCTGTCGAGTGGCCGGCCAGATCTCCGGATTTAACTCCCCTAGATTATTTTCTATGGGGATATTTAAAAAGCAAAGTGTATTTCAATAGGCCTCCCAATATCGATGCCTTAAAAAATCGTATAAGAGATGAAATTCGACAAATCCCAATTTCTTTTATTCGCAACGTGCAACAAGAGTTCATCGATCGGTTAGGATACTGCCAAGAAGTGAACGGGCAACAGTTTCAGCATTTGTTACGTTAAAGTATGCCCCTTAATTGTTGTTTACAAAGTGAAATAAATTATTTTTTATTGAATTTTCGTTTTTCTAAAATTATGGCATGTAACCTTGCTTACTCGAAAACAGTTGAAGATAGGCATAGGACAATGTACATGAAATGTGTCTAGAATTGTCCGTAACATCCAAAAATGTTAAAATATGCAGGTGATGCCATTTAAAAAAATGAAGTCGATACCGGCCCTTTTTTGAAACACCCTGAATAAATTCTTTTCTTTCAAAAAATGTTAAATATATTTTATTAATTTCCATTAGCATATATAAATTTCACCAAGTTTTATTCCTTTTAAAATTCATAATCAAGCTGCTGGATATTTTTAATTTTTAAAACTAAAAACAACCATTAAACTTCAAAGCCTAGCAAATTCTGATTCTTGACCGATTTTAGCCGGCAGCCCTTTACCACCGGGTTTGTAATTAAATTATCTTCGTTGTAGTATTAAATTTATTTGGTAAGCAGGTGGGTGCAAATTACAATTTTTACTTACCTGCTCATCCCTGGCAATATCAAAAAAAATGTAACTATGGTAAGCAAAATGTATCAAAGCCTTGACCATAATTTTTAGGCAACCCATTGGCGAAATTTTTTATACATATTATTATATTTTATAAAAAATTACTTTTCTTCCAGTCGCCTCTAATTCGGATCCCGTACTGGGAACCGTAGGTGCCGTGTTTTAGATTCTAATCTATTTTTTCCCAATTGTGTTTTACTTTTTGAACGCTGGCAGAAAAAAAAAAGATTTTTTGGCACACATTTGTAAATTATTTTAAATTTAGACGTTTGAAAAAAAAAACATATTTTTAGAAGAAAAGCTTCTATGACTCCTCCGTCAACCCTAGTACCTTTTTATTAAAAAGTTCATTTTTTTCTTATAAAGGGATATGTTATTTTAGGAAGGTTTAAAGTTTTCTTTACTTTTTTAAAAAATTTCTAATTAAACTAACTGGATATTTATGGTTTACGCCTTCCGCACACAGAAGCTTTACTCTGGTTTAGATTTATTTTACATGCAACAGTGTTTTCAGTTGAAAACATATAAACTAAGGCATCATTGAAGGCTTAACTTACGAGCAATCTCTACGTAACAGATAATTATTATTTTACTTTTAAACGGTTTAACAGAACTAATTCAAGTGCCTACAGTAGCAATGATTATGTTTTAAGAACTTAATCATTTGTCACATTATTTGGAATAATGCAGTTAAAATATACATTTTTTTTGTGACTACAGTTTACATTCTTATTCTAAATCTGACACGAATGGATCTAAATTTTAATTTACGCAAGTTAATATTTACGTAGAGCAAAGCTGGGACGTATCCTTCAAAAAAGGAATCAGGCTAGGTCCAGTGGCATTTGTCCCAGGTTAGAAATATAAGAAATCAATTCCTTTTTGGAATCGGATCCTTCCAAAAAAGAATCTATTCCGGATCATTTTAAAATTATATAACGAATCCGGATTACGGATCCTATTTTTAAAAAAGTAATCGATTTCAGCCTTCGAATCCCTAAAAAAGAATCGATTCCTGGATTTGATTCCAGAAGAATTCGATTCCTCCCTAGCTCTGACGTAGGGTAATTACAGCAAATCGGTTTTGTCGTTTGAAACCATTAACCCGTCAGCATTACTAAGGAAGAAAAGAGAACGGTTTTATTCTTTCCTGTAGTGTGTCTTTTGCCTCTTTCCACCGGCGGTCATATCCTATGACCAAGGGGGGGCCATGGGTAACCCACAGGCGTAAGACCAACGAGATGTTTAGAATGAAAAAAAACTAAATTGGAAGGATCGTTGCGGAAGCTAAATGTTAATGTTAAGTGTGTGAAAAAAATCGGAACTTTATATTGTGTAAAATAAATAAAGGTAATTGTCTCGAATGTTGCCTCCTCTCCGATTTTGACCAAATTTGGTATACGGAGATTTTTTGAGGCGCTGATTACGAATCTGAAAAATTATTTTTTGGCAACGTTTCGTTTTCGAGATATTTATCATCAAAGTTGAATTCAAACTAATCTCATTTTCACTATAATATTCCCCCTTCTTTTTGTACACAATTCTTAATTTTTACACTAATAAACACCTTTTAAAACCTTGTATTTTTATTTATTTTACACTTTTTTTCCATTAAATTGCGAACTTTCAAGTTCAAAGGCAGCGGCCATTTTGGCTTATAAAATTCCTAATGTATACATGGTTGCGGCCACATTGCGGCCTGTGAAAGTTGAGGTTTGCAATTAAGCGGAAAAAAGGTGTAAAATAAATGAAAAACAAGTTTTTAAAAGGTGTTTGTCAAATATTGTGTGCCAATTTAGTGTAAAAATCAAGAATCCGTGCAAAAAGAAGGTGGAATGGTGTAAATAAGATTAGTTTGATTTTCAACTTTGATGATGAATATCTCGAACACAAAACGTTGCAGAATTTTTTTTTCAGATTCGTAATCAGTGCCCCAAAAAATCCCCGTATACTAAATTTGGTCAAAATCGGAGAGGAGGCAACTTTTGAGACAATTAACTAAATAGTTACCTTAAATAAAGTTAAAGAAATCCTTATTCTAACAAAAAAATAGTAAATTCTATTATAGGTAATAATCATTTTAATGAAATTATAAAATAAAAACAGTATTTTTTCTGCACAGTTTGGCAAATCTATTAATGACTTTACCAACGTTGACATTTACGTCACGATGTACATGAAGTTGCTAAACCATTGAGTCGGTCTTCTGCCATTCTCGACCTAATCCACGACACGATTCGTTTTAAGGCTGAAAAACTTCTTTCGAAAGAAGCATTACTTAATGGTATTGTGCAACAAAATTTAAGACATTTATTTAATATTGGGAAAATATCGATAGAGCAATTTAAAAATTCTGAAAAAGCAGGTATTTTTTCCTCTTGACTTTTTCTTGCCTTTCAGGATTCTTTCCAAATTTATAATTCTCCTAGAAAACATTTTTTCCAGCATTCTTAAATCATAGCTTTCAAAAAAAGACAAAAAATTTTTGCCAAATATTTAACAGCTTGCTCCAAAGCAAGTTTATCGCTAGAAATACATTTTGCTGGAACGCACAGATCAAAGTTAAAATACATTTAGAGAGTCCTGTTCAATTTGGATTTTAATATTTGTGTTTGGGTGAGAAATGTAGGAAACTACGTACCTTATTACTTGTGTAAGATGGCGATTATTATATTTTTTATTTTATAGGCACAGGTTGTCTATTTTTGTATTTCTTTATTTTGCTTTCAGTTTGCTTAGGGGGGAGACATGACCCCCATGCTTCCCCCCCTATGACCGCCAGTGCCTCTTTTCCTGTGTTTACGAGCACCCCAATATTTTTAAGGACAAAAATACGTATATTCTTGATTACTTGACTTTTAATTTGTCATAGGTCTGTTTGTTATTAAGAAAGAGTGTACACTATTTTACACTTTTTTTACGTAAGCGCTGTTATCGAAGTTGTATTTTAGTGTAAAAGTATAAAATAGTAATAGTGTAAACTATTTCTGAATAAACAGACCTCATATAAAGT
>JAHBCN010000338.1:85000-206652 GCA_019359885.1 Listronotus oregonensis
AAATAGAGTAAAAAAAATATAAATGAAATCGCGAATATTCTTTTTTTTTCCAAAAGTATTCGAAATTGTTAAACTTTCAAGGTGACATTTTGATTAGCATCAAATTGCGCAACTTAGCCTCCATTTAACTAACCTCGTTTTTCCGAGTTTCCGAGATCCCAATGATGAAGCTCAAATTTGGGACACCCTGTACAGTCAAAACCTGCGTTTAATAATCTGAAACTTTCATCATTTAAACATTTTTCTATCTTGTATCCTAAACGAGATAGCAATCCATACAGGTAAAATTTGGGACACACTGTATAATATTATTGAATGTTATATTAAGAGCGGGAAAAAAGCGCCAATGCTTTACAGATGTATTTTACAAGATATCCAGAAGGAGGGCAACCAAGCATTAAAATTTTATAAAATTTTGGTGTGCCGTATCAATAATGAAGTAATTTTATTTTAAAAAGAATAGTAGAGTAATATACAGGGTGTCCAGTTTAAAAAAAAACTTTGCTTTTTATTTTTAAAACTCTAACCGGTTAAAAAAAAATTGAACACGCCACGGGATTCTACGCAAAATTCTACACATGCGTCTTACTTTTTTTGTGTATGTTTACTAACAACCGTGGCACAAAGATGTGCTGAAATGGTCAGAATTAGAAAAACAACCTGTAGACTAATCAAGTTAGCCGTGATTTGTTTTTATAGTTGCAGTGTGAATTAAACATTTAAATAATATGCAGGGTGTCCTATTTGGAAAAAGGCAACTTTGCGTTATATATTTAAAACTGTAACTGATAAAAATTAATTAAGTACGCCACTGGACTCTACGTAAAATTCTACGTAAATATGCTATCTACCATTTTTTTGTGAAAATCTATCGGAAAGGCGCCACGCTGTACATAAGTTTAAATGCAAAATGGGATTATTTTTACCATCGCAAATGTTCTAAAATTTTTGTTTAAAATCAAATATAAAGCAACACCACAGTGTAACAAAACTGTTACACTGTGGTGATGAAAATGACAATTCAACCGGTAATATTTGTGCCATAAAATTTTATGTCATTTAATTTAAAAGACATACGCGATTTCACTGAGGGTTTAATTTGTATTTAGTTCAAAGTTGCTTCTTAATCTATTTTTTGTAACATATCCTTGAAAGCAATCATGTGAGGAGTGTTAGCTTTTTGAAGAAAGGCGGTCTGTTGTAATTTATAGTGTTGGTTCAGTTATCGCCATTTTTTTAAATTTAAATTTAAGCTAATTTAAAAAAGTGGTTAATTTTTTTTAACAAAATAACAAGTATTTTTTTATTTAGGAATTAAGTAAACTTTAATAAAATTCGGACAAGTTTGATACTATCTCCCATAAGTTCATAATGCAGACTCTTGTATTCTTTGTTACCAGAGTATGTTACTGCTGAATCTTATTTTATCTCCATACGAGCTTCTACCACCAATCTATTTAAACTCTTAAAAGAACCATATATTACACTATCACTAAATAAACAATAAAATCATTCAACAAAACAATTTTTTCGACTTTTCGACGTTCTTCCAAAATAATAAACATAATAGGAGACTAAATAGGAAAGTTTACCAGAATTTAAATTTCACCCGCTTGTTTTACCTTGTTACCTCATCGAAAAGGTAAGAGATGAAAATCAGAATCAGATATTGGGTCTTAATGACAGCTAAACGTGTATCAATTATAATAACTTTTGAATGAGCAGTAACCATGAATGACTTCCTTTAGCGCAGGTGATTCCGATTGTTATATACTACATAAACAAAATAAACACATTCATTATTAGGTTTTACCTAAAAATATCTTTTACAAATGGTAAAGTTTTTACCTATATTGGGTGTGTAGCAACAAGGGACCGTTAGCCAAAAAAGTATCGTTCAACTCTCAAATATCAGAAAAAGCAAAATCTCTTGTTCGAATGAAACACGAGGCATTTGTGTAATTTTAAAGCATTGTATAAAGTTTTTTAAAGAGCAATTAAAAAAAAATTATACCAACAAAAGTTTCTTAAACATGATTACAATTTATTGAAAATGTAACGGAAATATTGACCGAACAAGTTGGAAATTTACCGAAAGGTATCCAGAGAAGCCTGGCTCGACCATATAAAAAGGTTAAGCAAGTATTAAGGAATCTTTATTGTATAGAACATATCAAGCAGAGAACAACAGTAGACGTAGTCCAGGTAGTTAAAATAGCTGTTCTATTCTTTTTTGCTAACTATTTAGTATTCAATTTCTTAAGCCAGCCTCTAAGCCTGATTCGGAAAACAAGCCTTAAATTAATCTTGGATTGGGCCGCCAAAATCTTGTCCAGTTTAATGCCTCCAAAATACAGTCATATTTGCTGACGCGAAAAAAAATCATACAATGCTCATCCCTTACATATAAGCGGCCAAGTTCTGCAGAACAAAAAGTTATTCAATCTTGTTGTTACTCTTAAAATTTAGCTTAACTAGCACAAACACATTACATCCATAGTATTATGTCCTTCTAATCTTTATACTCTGTATCTATCCCAAATTAAATCTTCTCTGGAATACTGTTCCCGTGTCTGAAATAAGGCGTTTCCCACAACTCTCGATTCCATCCAAAGAAGAGCCGTTCGCCCTATTAATAATCTTACTATTGCTTTTTTTTTCTTGCCCATTGACGAGTTGTAGGGAATCTGACGCACTTTCATAGGTGTTTCCACGGCTTCCGCTTCGAGGAATTTTCCAATATAATTTCTCATCTAGCAGTTCTTAATAGAGCACGTAGTGCGACTGTTATGTATCCCTTTACAGTCCATCTAAAATTGCCTCGAACTTCCCACTTTGTTCGTTCCTTTATCTCTAAAGTTTTCAGACTGGGAAACCTGCTGGCTGCAAATGTATTACCTTCCCCTCCAAACCTCCAAAGTCCTGTATTCTTTTTACTTAAAACACCCACGTTAGATTAGTACTTAGAATTGAAGATTGTCCAGAAAAACATACATTATTGAGTGTTAATAATTTTGCGCATAGGGATATCTAATAGGTTAATCTGATTAAATACTATAATTTTAAACTTAGGAAAAAAAGTACACCACTATTTTTACTTTATCTAATAACTGTTAAAATTACTTTTAAAAAATTACAAGAGTATGTTTCCTGTTTTTTGTTTTACTAAAATATGCAGATTTTTTGAAAAAAACAAACATTCTGTCGGTGCATTTTGTGCTTTATATGTAAGTAAAATTTGCATGTACTCCTTTTTCCTCAACAGGTATTTTAAATCCATCTTGACTTAGTTTGATAAAATTATTATTTAAACCTACAAAGATCACTTTTTATTATTTATCGCATGCAGTTAAAAGCGGTTAACCTATTTGGTTTCAGAAATTTGTGTGAAATGGATAAATGTATTTAAATTTTTAATTTTTATTAACTATGACCTTTGAACGTTACAGGCATGCATAATCGTATCTTTTATTTCTTAAAGTGCAATTTCTTAAAAGCTGGGATTAATGCTTGAGTCAGTGGCTAGGCTTTATTTTTTTATACCTGTTTTAATGCATTACCAAAGACAATTATAATTATAGTGATAACTACAATTGTCTTTGGCATTACCTACTTTTCTAATTTTTTTTTGTTAGGGTATGGTCGCATAGTCATAGACCAGCGTGAGTTTCAGTTGCGAAAATGGACCTATTTCATCGAATTCATATTTTGATTTAAGTTTGTTTATAAATAAAGGTTTTTCCAAGACTATTGTACTCTTAAGTTGGTTGCACTTAGTATTTTGTAAACAAAGTTTAAATATTTTTATTCGTAAAACTATTAATTGTCATGTGTGTTGATTGTATTTCCGAACAGTATATCTTTGTAATAAATAAAATTTCAAAGTTTCCCCAGATTTGGGGATCGGGACGTTTGGTCTCCAGGTAGTTTTATTTTAGCCATTTACCGTGTAATCCTGCAATACATTTCAATGACTTAAATCCTACAGATATATCGAGTTTTTATATGACGTAAGGTTAGATTTATATTGTTTTAAAATCGATAATAAATATATAACATTGAATGTATATTTTTTTGTAATTTTACCTATACCTTATAAAATTTATTTAAAATATTTTGACAATATTTACCAAATAATATATATATTTTTTTTTGATTATTTTAATACATCGCTCCTAATGGTTGGATGCAATTAAATAATTTAAGGATACTTACTTTCTGCATGAAACGCTAACACTTTTTGAAAAGTATTCTTGATGACGTATTAAAAATAATATATATAAGTGTCATTTTATCCACAAAACTGCTTAAAACGTTTTTACCTTTTTTATTTCTACCTTGTTTATACTTTTCAGATTTTTGTTAAGTCTTGACGAATATATCAAATCATTAATTTCCATCGGTCTGTCTCTTGGCCTGTATGTCTGTTGGCTTTTTAGATTTAAAACTATTCTAAGAAAAAAAAATTGGCATGTAGAAAAGGTTTGTTTTTCTTACAAAGAAACTAAGCATTTGGTAAAATATATAATATTTTGCATGAAGCTTGTGCTTACATTTGGAACTAAATTATGTATAGTGGTGATCTAAAAAATACAAAAAGAGCGCCATAAAAAAACATAATTTTCGTTGCCTTTATTTAGAAATTTTTACCTTAAAATGTTTTGCTCTATTAGAAGCTATACATGTACTTTTGGTCTGGTGTATATTTCATAGTCAAAGGTCTATATGCAGTCTCTTCGCGGAACGACTGGTTTGTCCTAGGTTTGACCAAGGCCTTCGGGCTAACCCCGAAATAAATTTTAATTTCGGTCTTTGACTAAAGTATTTTTAGCCGTCGAAAGTAAAATAATCTGTTTCGGGCTTTGCCTAGTTGATTTTAGAAGCGACTGGCAGACTCGGTCAAACATCGACTGTACTTGTAACACGTTTAAATAAGTTTATACTTGCGGTTAGTTTTGGTGAGTTGTGGTTAGTTGTTAGTTGTGGTTAGTTGTAAATGTAAGAGATCTGACGTATTGTGCAATTATAAATGTCATAATGTCTAAATAAAGACTAATTTTTTTATTTTAACTATAACAATATAACAACAATAAACATTAAAATAAAAAAAAATCGTTTTATTACATCCAATTTAACAAACTGAGACTTTCTAATATCTTATTAATGTTTGAGTTGTCAAACCCCGATTTCATTAAATTGAGTTTTGACGTTTGCCTTACCAAATTAGTCTCTTCCAGGTTTGACGAAAATTATTTAGTCAGAGGCCGAAAAACTTCATTTGTTTGGGCTTTGACTAAGACTTCAAATCAGACCTGAGGATTGACTAGTCAAACCTAGGAACGCCGGAGCTTCGAGGATTGACTATAACATATATACAAGACAAGAAAAACAAATTTTCTCAGATTTCTTTGCACTTTTATATTAAAGATTTCTAGAACATAACACACCTTTTATTTCTTTTTTTTTGACTGGCCACCAGTCCTTCTTTTTAGGGTTTCGTCTCGAGAGCACTTTGTCTCGAATTTCGAGACGAGACGAGACGAGATAAAATCCTTCGAGACAAGCTCGAGACGAGACGAGACATCTCGAAAAATTTTAATGACTTAAAACTTAAGTGAACTAACTGTAATAAATCTCCAACAATATATTTCTAGTTCTTAAGAATTATACAGGTTGTTTAAGATTAAGTGTTACAAACTTCGACAGCAGTTGGATCTTGCAAAAATAAGTTTCTATAAACATAGGTCAAGAAATGCATCGATTCAGAAATACAGGGTGTTAAAAAAAAGAAGCTAAAATTAATTGCTTTAAAAAGTATATCACACTGTGGTTTTATTATTTTTTAATTATTTTGAATATTTCACCCACGTACATATTTTCCCATAAGGGAAGTGGTATTATGGAAAAATTACAGCGGAAATTTCACGTCGTCTAGGCAACGTGGTTTTTCCACTTACTGTCAAATTGACAATACAAAATGTTTAAATAATAATGACGGTTTGTTAAATTAATATTTAATTTTAAGTTAATAAACTTTATCTACGTTTTTAATTCGTGAAATATCCTCCCTAAATACTGCTCGTGCTTTAAAATTAACCAGATATTTTTTTACTCATGCGTGTTTTCTTTAAAAATTCCACTTTTCCCTCGGACTCGTGAAATTATGAGAAAATACGCTATCATGAAAAATTATCGGTAATTTTTAAGCACTCGTGGTATTACCCCCGATAAAACAACTTAAAATACAACTATTTTGTCTCTTGATTTTTTTAAATTTTGCTTTGCTTTCAAGAAAAAAATAAAAACCTATTCTTTTTTTATACCCTTTTAAAAAGTAGGAGTTTTACTTCGTCTTTCGAAAAAAACTCAAATAACGAAAAAGTTGTATTTAGAGATTTTTTTTTAATCAAAATAGTTGTTTTAAAAAATTATGTACAATTAAAGCTTCTTTTTAACTTAAGAACCCTGCGTATTTCCAATTTCGAAACGATGCATATCCGAACTTATGTTTATAGAGACTTTTTTGCAAGATCTAACTGCTGTTAAAGATTTTAAAATTATTGCTCAAACACCCTGTATAATTATAAGAAAAATTTCTAGAAAACATTTTACCTCTGTTTTGTAATAGAGTTTATGTCTTATGATCCATTATCTTTCAGACTTTTTTTTCTATTTTGTGGACATTTTTATGTCACTTATATGTTCATATTTTTATTTAAAAAAAAAAACAAATTATTAGGTTCATTATTTTATTTTTAGTTGCATATTATGGGTGTCCGTAAAGTCTGAAATCACCAAATTTTGAGAAAACTACACAGTTTTCTGAAAAGCTCAATCACGTTAACTTTTCTTTCCAAGGCGTGTTATAAAAAAATATAAGCATATATACAGGGTGTTCCATTTTAAAAAATATTAATTCACCTTTTTACTTCTTACAAGCTTCAAACACAAGAATAAACTAAGAAAAAATGTCAAAACATTTTAAAAAGGCAACCACTCTGTAGATCTTTAAATAGTAAAACACATGCAAAAACCATTGCCGCATCCCGAATAAAACGGTGTGTCGGCAAAGTATACAGGCGGCGCGGCGGCACTTTTTGATGCCTATGCAGAGGGTTGTTTTTGAATGTTTTTCTGTTAGTTGAGGATTTGCCGCTATTCTGTTTTAAAAGGTTTTTTAAACTAAAAACAATGCATCCTTCTTAAAATACATACCAGTTTGCAGCAAATTTTGCAATTAGTTTGTAGGTATATAGTGTATAGGGCGAGTCAACGATGGCGAGGAGTAAGTAATTTTATGCCTTGAATATAAGATGTGTAGATAATGTGCTTATGTATGGTATATGGTTAAATAGTATGTTAAATTTTAACGATATTTTGAATTAGACAGGGCACGTCCGTAAAGTATTAGGGTGCTACAAAAGTATTTTTTTTTAATTTAAAATAGAATACCTATACCTACTCATATTTTTACAGTTTTGGATTTTATTTTTTTTATTATTTCTATAAATTCCTATACCTACTTCATATTCTATACCCAAAAAGTTACATAGGTATAAGAATATTGCCATTTAGGATAGTTTGGGTATACTTAATTATTATGGAAAAAGTTAAAAATTGGTAAAAAAAATTGAGAATGAACATTTCTATAATAAAACATTGGAATTAATAATGTAATGATAAAATATGTGTGTTCCATTTAAAAAATATTTCTTTTTATCACCACCTTGTGCACTGTGCAGACATAAAAATTAGTTTAAAAAATCTGTAACATGTACCTAAAAATAAAAATCGACGGGTCCAAGCATTTTTATTAAACTTCCGATCTAATTTTCATTGAAATTATCCTATACTTTAAATAATTCACTGTATATTAAAATTAATTTAATTGAAATAAACCAAAACAACTCGAGACAAACGAGACAAAACGAGACGAGACGAGACAAGACGAGACAAACGTTTGTCTCGTCTCGTCTCGAAATATATTATCTCGAAATTTCGTGACGAGACGAGACAAGGCTTTATCTCGTCTCGTCTCGCGGCAACTCTACTTCTTTTACCACATCTATTTCACAGACCTTAAATGTAAAAGAATTGCTGGCTAGAGTTCTTCCTCGCGCGACAATAAATATGCATCTGACTAAACAACAAAAATACATCGAAAACTGTGTTACATCCCTGGGTCAGATCCTTTTTTTTTGTAGAGTGGTGTAATCATCACAAAAAAACATTATTTGTATAACTTGTTATTACTATTAACATAAGCCTCTGTTAGTCTAATGACAATATTGTTTATGAGAAAACAAGAAAGTTATTTTTTTATTAGTTAATATTCATGTTTGTATTTCACTTTTTACAAGATTTTTTTCCAGTGGTGCTTTTTTCAAAAGCAATATTGAAATAAGTTTACTTTACCAAAAACCAGGTAATGATTTTTAAAGAAACCTTTAAAACTTGAGGTTTAAAGATTACCATGATTACCACTTAAAAATAGATGGTCTTGAAACCTTTGCCCTCATTTAGAATAAACAACTTTCCCTTCAGTAATTTTTTGATTTTGTTACGGGTAACAGGTATCATTTTACTTGTTTAGGTTGAAAGTTAGATGTTGCATATTTATTTTCATGAAACACAATATTATTTTCGGTAATTTCGTTAGCCATAAAAAATAATAAGGGTAAAAAAGAAAGGGGATATCTTTTTTGTATAAATATTTCAATGGATTATTTTTTAAAGAAATACCAACAGCTTTTAAAAAATGTAGCAAAAAAATTCACAATTATATTAAAAATAAGTAATTTTTTTTGTGTACTTATATATATTATTAAATAAAGAGAATAATTAAAAGTTACGTTTTTACGCTTTTTTAAAATGACACAAAAGTAAATTACTTTTTTCGGACATATGTTTTAAACGTACCTAGACATCGTTTTCCCAACTAAACCGAAGGTATTTTACCCCAGTGTTGTTACCCTCTATTAAAATACTGAATTGAGCAGTACATTACTTTGTTATGGTACACATTAAAGTAGACAAAAGAAACAAATTATTTTGTTTTCCATCACTGCATTTTTATAAAATCATTGTGACTGTAGTTTCATAGAATTGCTAAATTTTAAAACTGAATAGCTTTAACTACAGGGTACATCTGTTTATAATACACACATATGAGGAATCTGCACAAGTTTATAATAATAGAATAACTTTATTTAAATAACAATTAACATTGTGGAATCTTGATTTTTTTTATTTAACAAATAAGAGGTTTTATGCTCTTTAAACCTAACATTAAAGTTTCTTTTTGTCAGATCTAAAAAAATTCTTCGATGGTTAGGTGATTTTATTATAAACACGTGCAAACTTCTCATTTGTATCCTTAATAAACATAGATGTACCCAGTAGTTTAGTTTGTTCAGTCTGAAAATATAGTAATTCTACCTAACTGCAGTTACTATTTTTTTCTAAAAATGCATTGATAGAAAACAAAGTAATGTGTTTTATTTATCTACCCTTCACTTGGTTAAAATTGTTAATACTAGGATAAAAATTTAAACAGCTTAAATTTAACCAAAAAAAATTAAGTAATTATTTTAGAAACTGATTAAATTAAATAATTTTGTTTAGAATTTTGACAAAAATCCATAAGGAATAAAAATACATGGTAGGTTTATTTCAAACTTTAGTTCGCTGCGTTTTAGATGTGTTTTTATATCAAAAATATTTTTAAGACTCTGATAACTTAATAAAAAAAAAAGATATAGTACAGGCGATGAGGCATTTTGGCTAGGAATTTTTTTGTACTGCATGGATTTTCCTGAAATTTTCACAGAAGGTAGGGAATAGTCCAAGGATCAAAGTTTATATCATGCCGAGGTGTGCTTTTATCCTGGGGGTGGTTGCCACCCCATCTTGAGGGTGGAAATTTTTTTTAAATTTTAATACACAAATGATAAGAAATATTTTAATAAAAGTTCATACATTTTTTTCGTAAAACTATATTTTTCGAGTTATTCGCGATTGAAAGTAAAGTTTCGACGAAAATCGATGTTTTTAATGGGTTTTTCACAAAACTTAAAAATATGCATTTATCAAAAAAATGTAAAAACCAAATTGGGTATAAAAAAATAGATGAAAATGTTTTTTATAATTTTCTAACCAAACACCGAGTATTGTTTGGTTAGTTTTGTTCGTCAAAGTAAATTTTGAAACGATTTAAAGTCAAATAGCGGGAAAAGTTTGCATGTTTTCAGGAAAACCAAAATAAGTCTTTTAAAAAATTAAGAATTTTCGTTTAAAACCAAAAAAAAAGATTTTATCATGAAAAATTAGCGAGTTATTGATAAAAATAAGGTGGTCCCTACTTTTTTTCTAAGAAAAGATCATTAAAAACAAGCCCCAATTTCCCTCTTAATTAAAAAATTGTTCTGTACCCTTCTGCGATTCTTTTTATATATGTATTATTAATACATCCGAGAAGTTTAACCAAATTAAAATGCTTAATTTTAGAAAAATTGGAACTTAAAGTAAAAAACGATTTTCCACAATTTCGTAAAAATGGCCATTTTTTTCAAAATAACTCCAACAATACTGGAGATACGAATACGTATATTTTACTGTACAATGAATATTTTTAATAATTTAATTTTTGTATGCAATTCTATTTTTTTTCCTATTTATATCTATTATATTGGTTTATAAGAATTGCAATGTTGTAAGGGGTGGTTTTTAAGGATTTAAAATTTGCAAAAGAATAAAATTGGTAATATTTTAGGCAGTAATATTTTTAATTATTAAATCTGTCAAGCTATTAATATTTTGGGGATAATTTTTGTTTTAATTAGGCTATAATAAGGGTTAATTTATAAGGGTCGAAAAATTGCGAAATGAAATTAGTACATATTTTAAGCAACAGCATTCTAAAAGTTAATCACTATGGTAAATTAATCATTTTTTTAGGGTAAATATTATATTTTTTTAATTTAAGCTCGTAACGAGCGTTGATTTTTAAGGGTTAAAATATTTTAAAATTGTATTTCAAAGCTTAAAACAATCATTAATTAACTAATCCAAACCACCTTTTACCCATCTTAAGGTTTAAAATGTTATTTTATAAATTTTGAATTGGGTTTTCACCTTAAAAAACAAACAGCACACATCACCATGAAATAGAATTTGAAGTAGAGGGTCAGAAGCGCCTTATTCCAAATTTTTATGCAAATCGATGCGGGACAAAAAATTGCGAGGTTTTGCCATTTTTTAGCTTCATTTCCGGGACTATAATTATGTTATAATCGTTTTAATTGGTCAAAAAAAATTTTTTTTTGTTAATCTCATAAGAGGTAGTTATTTAAAGGTTGAGTTATGGTAGTTAAATATTTATTATACCGTAAACTGTTAAAATATATTTTTTTATAAGATAGAAGCATTATTAAATAATTTTAAAATGAAAGAATTTTTTTTTTGTAATTTCGTTATTATGGGTGATTTTTAACGGTTGAAACGTTACAAATATAATGGTAAATATAACCCACAACATAAAAATAGATTCATTTTATATATTTAGCTATGATTTCAATTTACATAAGGTCTATTTCTATGATTTTTTAATTTTTTAGCATAAGGGGTGGTTTTTACCCCCTAAAAATAAAAAGCACACACTAAGCATATATAAACTTTGATCTAGACAGTGAAAGCAACTTAATTCCAAATTTTCATAAAAATTGAAACTGTACAAAAAAATTCGGAGGTCAAACAACTTTTTTCTCCCCATCCACTGTACTAATAGTGAAACTACTAACACAACCTAAAATCATATGATACGCATATTTACTTGGCTAGAGCAGAATTTTTCTTTACGAAGCTGGTGAACTATAGGACTTAACTTCTTGCAGCACCCAGTATAAAGTACATTATTATTCCCCCCCCAGTACCACCCTGCCAAAACCCGAACTCAAACATTTTTAACCCACATATCGTGCAATTAGTATGTGTTGATATTAGAACTTTTTTGATAATTTAGCGATACATCACGTCTTATTATTATTGACTAAGTTTTTTCTTTAAACAATCTTGGTCTTATTATTAAATATTTTTCTTTGGAAGAGTCTCGACCTGGTTAGAATTAGAAGCTCTTTCTAATTAACATTATTTTTTAAAAATAATATTGAAATTTGTAGTCGGATAAACATGAAATAAATTAATCACCACTTTTGAAGAAATCAGACCGGCAAACTGACAATAAATTACTCCTGCAATATAACTTTACCCCACACCTTGTTTTTTAGAATGCTATGTAATGCAATTGCCTTTTGCACAAACTAGAAAACCTAATAATAATGAACTAAATCGATTTGCCATACATTAAAAAAATTCGCCTGTATAATTCAACAATAGTCAACCAAGTAAGAAAACAAGAAATCATTATTTTATTTTAGACATGAACTTTTATAGCACAAATATTATGTTGATATAATAATTATATCTTTTAGATTTGTTGATAATTTTAGTTTTATGTTTTAATCAAAATTCATATTGGTATTAAGCTAATTGAATGTGGCTCAAAGTAAAACTTGTTAATTAACCTAGATTTTAATTTCTAAACCCTAAAAACGATAATTACACAAAATGTATAAAGTTCTATATTGACTGACCTTAATTATGGTGGGAGACAATTTAAAGTCCAATTAAAATGATAATATTAAAACTTGATGATAAACTACATGTAAAAAATAGGAATCAAATATAAATAATTATAAATAGTTTGAAATAAGTGGTTAAATTTGAAGTTATAAGCCTCATATCAAAAAGTAATTGTACGAAATCATTTATTAATATTTTAATATTAAACATTTAACTTACTGTGATATTTTTATGAGCCCATGTTTTAAATGCTACTTGGTAAACTTTTCAATATCTATAATTTTATTATGCACATTTTTTACTTTTTATAGTATGTCAAACTTTAAAAAAACTTTGATACCCAAAATTTAAATAGGTTTTTAAAATTTTGTTATTTACAAAAAAATATGCCTTCCTTGTATAAAATAAAATCTACCGTAAACTGTTTGGTCTACCATTTGTTTTTAAGGAGGAGCTACTGGAAACAATTATATGATCTAATTTTTTTCTTTACTAAAAACATAGCTATTTACCGTTGTTGTTTATTAAATATTCCGCAATTAAACTGTATACCTATAGGTATATTTTTCTAAAACAGACAAAAAAATACTAGTTTTTGGCTAATTTTCTGACCAAAAAACGGTACAATAATGGGGAATTTAAAAAAGTAGTTATCGGGCCATGGTAAACATTTGTTGAGCTTTAAACTAATGGAATTTAGAGTGTTTATACGCTAGTTCTGTGATGTATTATCGATTTTAAATTTTAAGCTGGACTTTTTATTTTCGATTCACCTGCAGGTAAATTGGTCTAAGTTAAA
Source organism: Listronotus oregonensis (assembly GCA_019359885.1). Lineage (NCBI taxonomy): Eukaryota > Metazoa > Arthropoda > Insecta > Coleoptera > Curculionidae > Listronotus > Listronotus oregonensis. The sequence goes on from JAHBCN010000338.1 coordinate 98,439, forward strand.
TAAAATTTTACTATACGTACAGTCATTTTAACTCCCAAAAAGGATATTTGAAGTTAATTTATATATATATATATATATATATATATATATATATATATATATATATATATATATATATATATATATATATATATATATACTGATAAAATGTAATTAAGGTAAAATTTAATTTTTGCTACCGTGGAAACAAATTTGTTCTAATAATATTAACGTTAGTGTTGCAGAAACACTTGCAACTTGAGAGCTATTTTTTAATAGCTCAAAGTCAGTTAACTTTTCTTAATAATTCTTAATAAAATATTAAAAATCTAAAAATTAAACAGTAAATCTCCTTAATAAACGTGATAACAGCACTTTATTAAATTCCTTACATCGAAACAGACATTCAATTTACGGAACTCTGCTTTCAATCTAAAATTTAAAAACCAAAGAAAACCGCCCGTCGCTATGCAACGCGAACACATCGACATGCTTTCGTGAACAGGTAATGCGTGGCAGTTCGTCGCAGCCAATGAGAGCTCGGACGTGAAAGTGTAGTGCAAACGCAAAAGGGGTATGATAGCGTCAAAAGAGTACGTCACGCGCGCGTCAAATAAGTGGACCAATGAAGTGGGTCACATCGAAGGTCGTACGACAGCTCCCGGAGGTAAAAAGGCGTAAAACCAGTAGTAAGTTGTCTTTCGTTCGCAAAGCAAAGTCTGCTCACATTTGGTAGCTTGCTTTCACTTTCACATTTTCACATAGGATTTGAAAAAAATTGTGAACAGCCAGAAAAATCGGAAAATTCCTCTTCCCATTTTAGGCGGCAGTAAAAAATTAAGTTTAAACAGTCCCTTTTTTTGTATTAATTTTTTAATGTAAACTAAATTAACTGATTTGTCAAGGAAAAAATTTAACTCATAACCAGTAATTTTTTAAAAAGTGAATTAATTGTTGATACGCCCCATAGGCGTATCACACTAATATTGTGGTGTATTCAATCATAAATAATTTTAAATGAAACGTGTTTGTTTAGTGTATTCTAATGTCTCAATTAACAACAATCCTTATACAGGACGTCCAAACTTTAAATTCGTACCTATAGAGTTACAGTTCTCATTCAGTCGATAGCAGAGTCTGTCGGCAACAACTTGTGGTTCGCATGCGTACGATTATTGTTTTTTCCGCTAGTTAGTAACTTGACAATTCCCACAATCTGTAAGTCTAACCTTTGAAATACTACTTTTTTATTTTTTTATATAAATTGATGTTAAAAGTCCTGTAAGATTGGTTAGTTAATTTGCTGCTAATTCTAATAAGAAAAACACCTGTTTATATACCCAACTGTCCATACTAGTATCATTAGCTTCTCGCGTACAGAATCGCCCAATAACATTATTTCGATTTAAAGCGTAAATAACAATATTACAACGCGAATAAAACCGTTTTGGACCAAAGCCTAATACCATAATAGACACGCATTGCCGTGTTTGTTGTCCTGGTTAATGACGTGCCTCAGTGGCCTATTTCATATCGATGTTATTAACGCAAGAATAAACAGGGCTTTAGATTTTAATGAACAACTTTCCACACACTGTTTGGCAACGCGGTGTATGTTAAGGATGTAGCATGTTGAGGGTAATCCATCAGGTGTTATCCTAGTGTGGAATTACAAACATTCATTAGGGATACTGTTATTTTAGAAGAAAAAAAAAATTAAATCGTAAAGGTCACAAGGAATAAAATTTATCTTTTTGTGTCAGTTGATAATTATTTTTATCTTGGCACAGCCCCCGAAGACTTAAAGCCTAAGAGCTAACGCACTGTAGGTCTCCTAAGTATGGTAAGAGGTAGTTTATTAGAACAGAACAAACATTTGGAGACTTGGAGAAGAAGAGAAAATGTGCCGGCAGTAGCTTCCACAGCCTGGATACTCTAGGGTTCAAGGAACGAACAAAGTCGGAAGTTCGGGGCTTCTCAAGTTGGACTGTAAAGGGATGGATTGGAGTAGTACTAAAATGTTGCTGCGTTGGGAGCTGCCAAAGGCGAAATTATATGGGCTAACTACTCGGAGCAGAAGCAGTGACAATACCTATAAAAAAAACTGTAGATACCTTACGGCCCGTCGGTGGGCAAGAAAAGGGAGCTTTCTTGTATAGTTGAATCATTTTTAAAATGAAAATTCGGCGCCCTTTGAAAAGAAAAAAAAACATAAAAAGTAGCAAAAAAGATTTGGTTTGAACTGCGGCTGCATTTGCTTTTTATAATGTGCCGCTTCCCGCACGTGTCTATAATATAGACCATATTAAAAGCAAAGGCGACCGACAATAAAAATTAAACCTTTTTGCTACTTTTTATGGTTTTTTTTCTTTTTAAAGGGCACCGAATTATCATTTTAAAAATGATCCAACTATAAGCTTTTTGTTATGGCGCCCAATATGCCAGACCTTGTCAAAAGCTTCGAAAATGTTATGAGCAAACATCTGGAATTCACCAAGAAACTTAAGAGTCTTGTCCACTTGGGCAAAACAAATAAAAGAAAAGCCGCTGTAGATCTTTTGTAATGGAATTCGTACTGCCTGTCATGTAAAATTTTGTGTTTTTTTTTTCACATACTTTAAAATTTGGAAATTAATAAGTTTTTCCATTAGCTTACAAACAAATGAGAGAAAAGATATGGGTATATAGTTAAAAGAAAGAGTTTTAGAGCCTTTTTTGGAGATAGGTTGTACACGTGCAGCTTTCCATTTTTTTTGGAAAAATGCTCTTGACATAAGAAATTCTAATAAAGCGGGTGCCAGCCCAGTAGTACTTTTTTAAGTGGTTTGCATACTCATCCAGCCCAGACAAATTTTTGTATTAAGAGAAGAAATAATACGCTTGATCTGCTTGTCCTTAAAAAGTATATCTGACATTTGAACACACAATGAACAGGAAGAACTTTTGGAAAAGGGGAGCAGGAAGAACTATTGGAAAGGGGGAAGAGGCAGATATTATGTCATCTTAGAAGTTAGGGTGAAAATGAATATGTACAAAAGTTTTGACAGATGTTTTTGGCAGAGAATCAGAAAGATTTACTGCTATTCGAGCAAGAAAGGACCTAATTTCTTACGCGATTGTTTAAACAGTCTTTGACTTCTAAGAGAGTTTAATAATCCTGATTTGTTGCTTCGATACTAGCTTGTCCCTTTTTGGGACTAGAATTAAAAACAAAACTTTGGGTGAGCTTTTTTTAAAGGCGGGCTAATTTAATAAGTTTTGATTGATTTTCATTTATCATAATTTTTTAACCTAACGAAAAAAATGTGCATTATTGAAACTAAGCCGCTCTCCTGTGTTTGTTTTGGTCAATAATTAACATTATAATTAACAACAACAAAGTTCTCTTCGTGCATGTATGTTTTAGGTTTTTTAAATCGTATAATAAATTGCACATTACGAATATTTTAAACACTTTTAAGCTGAGCATATAAACTTCATGAGGTACAAAACATGCACTCTATATTATTACAAGTATATCAGGTTGAAACATATGGACTAGCTCACGTACATCCTTTTGAATATGTAATATTTACTATTTAGTAAAAGGTAAAAATAGAATTATAAAGCTTTTATCAATAAAAATGCACAGATAAAGGAGTTTGTTTATTTTTCTATTATATAGGCTTTGTTTTGTTATTAGCAGAACTCAAATTGTAAAAACTTACACCCTACCTGGAATAGAAATGAAATTAGGTTCCAGTAAAATGCTTACTTGTTATTGTGTAACTGTTTTTAATTATTGATTATGTATACCAGTTTTTAAACACTGAACCAATTGTTCCAATTGTAGAAGCTAATTGGATATTTATAGCTAATTATTAGGGTCCTATTTTATTTATATAATATAAAGGGACCTGTTTATACTTTGGACCTAAGAATAGAAAAAGTCATTAAAAATAAAGTTATTGTTTTTTTTAATATGTTTCTTAATGGTCTCTATCAACTGCTTCTTATGCCAACAAAAATCGTTGTCTACTTAACTTATTCTTGACGTTCGGCAACAAAAAGAAGTCTTATGGTATCAAATCAGAATTGTTTGGAGGATAACCCATTAATTTAAATTTTTAAGTGCTCAAATGGTCGGTTATCAAACTAGATGTGTAACAGCTGACATTGTCTTGATAAAAAATGCGGCTGTGCTTTTTTGTTTTCCTTACTTACTTCGGATTAATAAATGGTTGTATACCATTCCGAATTGACACTCTACGCGCTTTTAAAGGCATGACCAATTTTTGTGCTTTGAGCGCGAATAAGATTTGTTGGATTTCGTTTATCTTATTCGATCTACTCAACTGTTGTTTAGTGATACACTCCTGTCTTAATCATCAACGTGAAAAGTTAATTTCATTTTTTCGCTGAGACACTATGAGTGACACGAGTAACTGTACACAACATAAATTGCGCTCAAAAAACAAAAAAATTTAAAGAAGGTTATGGAAAAAATCAGACTTTCTAGTGGAAACATCAAGTGACACCTGCCAACACTCAGTGTTACCATGCTCAAAATGTAATTAAATAAGTAAAGACCCTCGTACTCTTATTACATATTTGATATTTTGTATAACGGTTTAATAGAGTTTTTCTACAAAGGTGTTAAAAATTGAATTTTTGACACTATCTAAATTGCCTTAAAAATGTTACTTTAAAGCACTAGTGCCTTAAAGTAAAATTTTAAAGCACCAGTGTTAAAAGTGAAAAGTTAACGTTCATTTATTTACTAACATTTATATTAATTGTACAATTCAAACAACTTGTAAAACAAATTCCTTTCACAGTTCTAGCATTCTCCGTAGTTGAGGTGGATTGAAAAGAAAACAACGCATTCTCAGTCGACGTTGAGGCACGATCTGCTGCTCTTGTTTTCACTGTAAGTAGTTTTCTGGCAATAAAGTTCTTATTTTCCAAGGAATTTTCGATGTATCCCTCAGCAACGGTAGAGGATTTCCACCCCCATGCCTCTTAATTGTCGTCAAATTTGCTCCAGCATTGGCAAGTAAACTCGCTGAAGAACGGTGAAAACAATGCCCCGTATAGAGAATCGAATTTAGAAGCTGCAAAAATCCTTCTATAGCAGCTGGGATTTTTCCAAAAGAGTTAAATACGACGGGATTTCTGGTACATTTACCCTTCGCGTATTTTACGAAAAGTCTCCAATGTCCTACATTTGCTGGACGAAGAGCCATATACTTTCGATAATATTCCAAATAAATTTTTTCTAAGGATAGTGGAATTTCATGGTACCTTGGTTTTAGTTTCTCGTATGTGAATCATCAGTGAAGTGCCCATATCTTTCAAGGCGTCAAAAGTCAACTGACAAAGCTCCTCCCCGCGACAGGCACCAAAGATTCCCAAAATGGTAACTACTTTTATCAAAAGGTATTCATTATTAAGTGCACAGTTCATAAACTAGTCAATTTACGCTTTGCTTAGAATCTTTAGTTTTTGGGGTGCTATCCCTCTCCTTGACGCTTTAAATAAGCGATAAGCTTAAAAAATTTACTGATATACACCTCATTGTTTATGCGTAGCATAGCTTTGATCATGGTGCTTTCCACATCTTCACTTTTTCCATAAAATACGCAAGGAATATATTTTCGGTATATTTTTGAGCAACAATTTATAAACTTATTGTAGGCAATATTATATTGTAAACGAGATTTCCTGGGCAGTAAATCCAGCGATGATCTACTGGCCGCTTTATCTATCTCTTTAAATGGATCGATGAAACAAATACTTTATTTTCTTCCATTTTAAGTTGATTTTAAATAAAAACTAAACTGAGCTAAAACTGACACAATGCATCAAATTTAAAGTCAATCAACGATGCTATGTAAAACTATATCTTTCAATTTTTAAATAATTTAATTTTTAACTGCATTATTGTGTTTCTAGAAAAAATATTGCATGATATTTGTGTTAAAAGTACGTTTTGAGGGACTCATATGAGTTGCAGAACTGGCTTCGCTTATTCTGCAGACTTTTACATTCGTGCCTTAAAATTGTACTTTTAACACTTATATCATAAATAACTATTAAAATACTGGACATTTTTAAAAAGCTAATGACTGTCCATATTTTGATGTTATTTTCGAATGTGCAACATGTCAAAAAAGTGAGGTTTAACTCTTTAAATCATTAAACATGCAGGTTGTATTCATCATTTATTAAATGTTTTATCTATTGTAATACCGAATCTCCTATTACGGTAAAGAAAGTTAAAAAGAACGATAGTCTGTGGAGCCCTTTACGTTATACTTTGACAAGTTTTTAATACAGAAGTTTCTCCGAACAATTTATTAATAGAACACAAAATCCAAAGATAATTTTTAAAAATTTGAATGAAAAGTAGTAAAAAAAATTATAAAAATACCTCTAGAGTAAAGTGCCCATCGCTTCGCGTCGTGCATCAAATTATCCGCGGGAGGAAAAGAGGCACTTTTCTTCCTTGTTATGTAAATACCTATTACTTATAGTAGGATTACGTATATGAAAGGTACTATTTTTATCTATTTTGTTTTTTTATTAACAAGAATTGCCACACAGTCTCTACGAAGATTGCATAGTATGTGTTGATACAATTAAATATATGGCCAGATATCTGTGCATTGTCATATTTGTACACTTACTGTTTTTAGTTTTGTCTCGCAAAACCCAAAATATCCCATTTATCGCACTTTATTTTTTATTCCAGTCTATCTTAATGTTTATCCATTTTTTGACTTTTTAAATTTCAATTCTACCTAGAATCCTTCTGCCCGCATGTCAGTGACGCTTTTGCCATCTGAGGACGTACTCTCTAGGGTATTAAGACACCACCAAGGGATACGTTATCTATCAAGCTTTAATTATTATTAATGGAACATAATGATAATAATAAATTTAATAAACCATTTTCCTTAAGTGACTATTTGTAGTCTAAGAAAGATAATTTTTGTTTAATACTTTTTTCCTGCTAAAAATAGGTAAAGAATAATTGTTATTTATGTTATGAACAAGAAATTAATACTTTATAAATTGAGTAGGAAGTTATCCATAAAAACCGCAGGCAAGGAATTGCGAGAAGCATATAAAATTACTTTTTCTGCATTTAGATGTTACAATGCGCGGGGAGCAAACAAGTTACCCGACGTGGTTTTCTAATAAAGGTTAAAGCTAGATCACGGGTACCAATATTTAGTTGGGTTAGGTTCTATGTGCTGTGTGATCGTATATTCACAGATTTATTTCCATCGCCGAAACGAAAAGAGAGTGTGTAAGCTTTTACGACCAATTTTAACTACATTATATGGATTTTGCAAAGTTATTTGCCGTGGTCTGTTGGTATTTCTACCTGACTTTTCGTCTACTACTGGGGCAAACAGTAGTCAACCGTGAGCCGTCAAGAAGAGTGCTTGAACCTCGGACTCACCTTTGATAATGCCTTTCGCAGTGGTAGACGAAACGTCAGATAGAAATACCAACAGACCACGGGAAATAGGCCCTGAAAACCCATTTAGTGTAGAAAAGAGATCAGTTTTATTAGCTATTTAACAAACAAGGGTAATAATAATAGGGACTAATGATCGAGCTCATTTAATGCGAGAGTCTAGCGAGCGCGTTAGGAGTTGAGATCATTAAAAGCCAGTTGATGCCCGCATATATAGGTAAAAAGTATGCATTATGACCATAATAAAATTGAGATTAATAAACATTTAACATTTGCTAAAACAAGTGCTAAATCAGGTTATATACAGTCAAGATAAGGTTAGGGTTACCTAGTAGATTACGACTACTCTTAGTTTTAGATAACAATAAAAATATTTAAAGTATAAATAGGTAACCGTACTGAGAATCTGGGGTTGGCAGTTCAGATGGTGGTTTTAAAGGCCGGTAGTGGGCTAATTCATGTGGGGAGGATACAAGGGTGGTAAACTTAACAAGGAGTGCTCGTTTTTTACTATTTGTCCGCAGATTTAGGTTATGTTTGGACGTCACCAGTTTGCCCATTTTGCCCAGAAGGTAGATTTATTTTATTAATTTTTGTTAAATATTCAACTTTTAAAAACTATTTTGGATATGTACTTACTTTTAGAACTGTAATGTATAATATTTTAAAAAATTAAGACTTTATACCACTTGTAAACAAAACAAACAGGCAAACGGATTACGTCACAAATACCGAATTGACATTTAAATTGCTGTATATGGGCTTAAATGGGATCGAGCACTCCTTGTTAAGTTTATTACCCTTGGGGAGGATACACCCGTACCAAATTGAGGGGGTTAGTAATCTGCTTTATACTACTTTACTTCCCGGGCTCCATGTTCTTCAACTATTATAGTGCATCATAGGGTAATAGTCCCAATTCAATGTCATAGTATCCCGCAGTATAATATGTACAAGTAGTAGAGTGACAGTATAAACTGACCTAGGGACGGAGACCCCTGTATTCTACGTCACAACCTCGGTCACAATACTTCTGTATCTCTCTATATGTGTACGTACAGGGTCTTTGATTATATTTACGTGGCTTCTGGGGCCTTTATTTTTGAAGACAGAAAAAAATCTTTTATATAAAAATTGTAGGATTTTTTCCATATTATCTTTTGAAATTATCAGTAAAAAAATATCGCAATAAAAAAATGGAAAAATATAGGCAACTTCAACTTTTTTAAATAAAACACCCTGTATATTATGCGCTAGAACGAAAGATCTTTTTTTTCTGATTTTAAATATACAGGGTGTCCCACGACGAACCGACGCGGTCGATTTCTCAAAAAATTAGCAACGGAAAATTTTAAAAATTTGGTAGTTTACTAATATCGATAAGAGCGACTCGTCTAAAATATTTTCGAGATGGTGGCACTTCCGGTTGTACCGGAAGTCGATGCTTACTTTCTTATTTTTAATGAAACACTCTATATATTATTGCATTTTTGGATTCCCCAGAAAATTCTAGATATGTTTTGTGTATAATATGCTATACCTAAGTCTAACCGTTTTCGACATATCTTGAATTTTATTTGAAAAATGACGTTTGCAGACCCCAAAATAAGGAGAAATTTTTTCTATACGAGATGCTCTATTATTTAAATTAAGTTGAATTCCTTGTGAAAAGAGGCCCAATTTTGTATATTGAGTGGATATTTTGGGTGTAAATTAATACAGGGTGACTAAAAATTAAGTACAAAAATTAATTGATAAAAAACGTAAAAAGTCAATTTTTTCAAATGGAAACACCCCACTTTTATATTTTTATCGTATTTTACATTAATAAATAAGGTAACTTTGTATTAAGTGGTCTATTCCGAAAATGCATAGTTATCGAAATAATTGACAATTTAACATCTTGTATTGTAAAAGTGCTATAGGGCTCTCTTAATTTCGTTATTAGTGGGCCATGACGTCCCGCAGTCATGGCCCGCTAATAACAAAATTTAAGATCCGTATAGCACTTTTACAATACAAAATGTTATTGTCAATTATTTCGAAAACTATACATTTTCGGAATAGACTAATTGATACAAAGTTAATGCTAAATACGATAAAAATATAAAAGTAGGAGGTTTCCATTTGAAAAAATTGACTTTTTACGTTTTTTATCAGTTAATTTTTGTGCTTAATTTTTAGTCACCCTGTATTAGGTTACACCCAAAATATCCACATACAAAATTGGGCCTCTTTTCACAAGGAATTCAACTCAAATTAAATAATAGAGTATGCCGTATAGGATAAATTTCTCCTTATTTTGGGGTCTGCAAACGTCATTTTTGACATAAAATTTAAGATATGACGAAAACGGTTAGACTTAGGTATACCATATTATACACAAAATATATCTAGAATTTTCTGGGGACTCCAAAAATGCAATAATATATAGGGTGTTTCATTAAAAATAAGGAAGTTAGCATCGACTTCCGGTACAGCCGGAAGTGCTACTATCTTGAAAATATTTTAGACGAGTTGCTCTTATCGATATAAGTAAACTACCAAATTTTCTAAATTTTCCGTTCCTAAGTTTTTGAGAAATCTACCGCGTCGGTTCGTCGTGGGACACCCTGTATATACATTGATGATATTTGGATGAACCATTTTTGAGATATTTTAGATTGAATTATTAATAAATTATAAAAAAGTTTCATATTAGTATCAAGAAAGCCATGGAAACAATAGAATTGTTATCTTGCAAAATTTGGTGAGGGTTTTTTCTGGACCCATAATGTTTATTTTTGTAATTAAACATTCCTGCTAAAGTGAAGGAAGACTTGTCGGTGAATAGAATTTTATTTAAAAACTTTGGATCCTGCTGCATAAACCTAGCTATTTCCAATGCATACTTAGGTCGGTCCTGCATGTTTTGTTCAGGAAGGTTCTGAACGGACATAAATTTATAAAGATAAAATTTGTAAAATTTTAAGGTTAAATAAATTTTATAATCTGTTTTATTAAGTTCAGATGCCGCATCCGAGATTGATATTTCAGAATTTTCTAAAATTATTAAATTTTAAATTTATATATTAAATATTTAAATTTAAACTTTTTACAATATTAATACGTCAAATTTATTTAAACAATTTTATCGTTTTCATCATAGCTTTTTTGATACAAATATGATTTTTTTTTCAATTTATTTATATTTTAGGCTTAAATATCTCAAAAATGGTTCATCTAAATATCATCAATGTATATATATTTGAAATCAGAAAAAAAAGATCTTCTATTGTAGCGCATAATATACAGGGTGTTCCATTTAAAGAAGTTGAAGTTGCCCATATTTTTCCATTTTTTTATTGCGATATTTTTTTACTGATAATTTTAAAAGATAATATGGAAAAAATCTACAACTTTTATATAAAACATTTTTTTCTAACTTTAAAAATAAAGGCTCCAGAAGCCACGTAAATATAATCAAAAAGACCCTGTACTTAGTGCTTCTTTAAATATAAGATATTTAGCAATAACACTATTTTTTCAGTGATCGTTTTGCAATTAAATTGTTAAAACCATAATTTTTCCTAAATTTTTTTCGGGATGTAGATCAGTTTTAGGCAACCAATTTGACAGATGTTTTATTAAGGTAGGATTATGCAGAAAAATTAAGTTAAGTTAACAAAAATTAAGTTAATAAATATTAAGACATTTGTGTAAAAACATGCAACTCAATTTAAAAATAATACAAAAATTAAGCATGCGTAGAGCAAATCACTGTTAATAGGGTTTTTGTGATTTCTATTTCATCGGTGCACTCTCTGGCAGCTGTCTGGTAATTTGTTAACTTCTTAAACAATAATTTGTACAAAAAATATATAATTTGGTTATATTTTTTCATAATGCATGGGAAGAACGAGTTTCTGTTTTATGATGTTCTTGTGTGGGAGTTTAATTATTTTAAAAAGGAAACGCTTATTTCATTTTATGTTAAGGTTAAAAAGTTAAAATAGGTTAAGAAAGATAAAAGTTGGTTATCTCCTTAACTCAACTTAACTTAATTTTTACTTTCTGTGTATAATTGAAACCATTTGATCACATAATGTTTATCTCTTCTTGTGTTACTTTAACTTATTTTAACTTAATTTAATTTGTTCGTATAATCCTAACTTAAGTTGTTATTTGAATAACAAGGTTATAATTAAACTTAATGTTTGTTTAGTGTACATTCCACAATAATTCGTTGATTTTTTCGTTTTACCTGCTACTGTTAGTTGTAAAACTCAATAAACTTTGGGTACCCGCATGTAGGTCCGGACTTACAATATTCTTTATTTATTATTGTACCTACTTTTTGGTATATTTTGTAGGTTAAAGGCAAATTGCAGGTGTTTAATATAAATCAGAGTCTTTTCATCTAAGTTCATCAGTCGTTTGGAGTTTGTCAAGGTATTTTCGTGTGTGTTATTGAGCATCCTAAATAGCTAATCTAAACTATTGATATTAGTAGGTAATCAGGACCTGTACCTTTTCAAAAGGTGCGGTGCCTACATAATAGATATTTGTCAAGCAACTTATTTATGGCTGGGTTTTCCACTGAGGGTTGTCATTTAAATTTTATTGCGGTCGGGAAATCAACGAATTATTGTGAAATGTACCATATTTTTAGTTGCATATACTATCGTTTATTAATAGCAAATTATGCAATAATAAGGGCTATTCATTAATGATTTTGTTTAAGTTAATAATGCTCATAAATGAATGATCGTCAAAAATATATTTTTGTTTTCATGGATCTATGTATATATTAAAAGCCACTGTCCATATATTTTTCTTTACAAATTTTCATTACGCCCAAATACTAAGTTTCAAAAATAACTCCCTTTGTACAGAGTGAGCCAAAAACTTCTTTTGGGATACATGTTTAGATACATTTTCGATGTTTTTACATTCTGATATGCCGTTTTTCTTTTAGTAAGGTTCATTTTTAACGACAGAGTAATTAAAATAGTATCAAAATGTCATTAACATGGCAATGTAAGAGACTAACGGCCGAGTGATGATCGCGTTCTTAAATTTAAAATGGACCTAGCAATTGTTAAAAGTTAACAACGGTTTAGAATGTTTAACAAAACGTCATTGTCAGTGTTATTCAATGATTTTAGTAGGCAACCTGTCAAAATCTGACATTTTGTTAAACATTCTAAACCGTTGTTAACTTTTAACAATTGCTAAGTCCATTGCTAAATTTAACAACGCGATCGTCACTCGGCCGTAAAAAAATAAACCTTGCTACTACAGAAAAACTTTTCCTTTACTTTTTCGGAATTAAAAAAACAAGGGTAACATGTGGTACATCATTTGAAAGGCAAAAACTGGGCCAACAAAACCTGCAGATATCTAATATGACGCTCATAAAAAAAAATAAAAATGAGGACGGCAAATCTACAAGCGTCATTATGTATTAAGAAAAAAATAGCGATTTAAATGTGGTATTTCTTAAAAAATAAAATTAAAATAAAGCCTGTAAGAATAGAAACGATTTCCCAAAATTTCGTTTTTTTTTCGAATATCTGCGAAACCTTGTCAAAATTTAAACGTGTTAGTATCTCCTATAGTTCCTTAGATTCCAATGGTGAGAGTCAAATTTGAAACGCTCGGTATAATGTTGATTTTATTAATAGGATACTCTGTGACTTTTTAAATATTATATTCTACAGACAGTTTTAAACATCTTCAGTATGACAAACTTTATGGTTAAATTAACGTTTTTCTTGAAGTATTAATATTTATAAAAATGAAGGTCTTTCTTATATTGACTACATTATTTGAAACAAAACGTTTAAATTCATATTCTAATTTTTTAATTACTGATCAAAAAATTTAAATCTTCAGCTTGTCCGATAAGTAAATAGAAAATTTTAATTTTTACCTAAGTATTATATTATATATTTATATGTTTTTTAAGTTACTCCATATATTGCCAAATTTGAACCTTAATTAGATTTTTATATTTTTATTTTATATAAGATGCACACATTGCACCTAAAGCACTGACTGATTTGATTGTTTTACATATTTTTTTACAGGTCAATAAAAGGTAGCAAGATAAATTGTTTATAGTTAAGAATGTATGCTTTTATTAGTTCTGTTACTAACAGAAAATTTCTAATTAAAGGGTACGGCGAAAAACGGGCTAAGTCAAATTTTATAATTTAAAAAAAAAGCAATTTTAAATTTTAATACGCTACACAAACTAAAGTATTTGGATTGATAAAATTTTCTTTTGACCAATATATTTCCCAACTATCTGAGATCTGTAGGTCATAAACTGCAAGTATTTTAAAAAAAATATTGATAGAAAAATCAATATTCCATTGATAACTGAAGTTTTTTCACTGAATTTATAACAATTTTGTTTTGTGAAGTATATTTATTTCACTCAACATCCAGCGTTATGCCTATATTCCTTATATAATGAAGCAAAACTGAACTAAAAAATAATCTTCGGTATTCTCACATGAATCTGACCACCTAAAATGAAAACTTACTAGTTTGATTAGTGTAAGAAAATAAGCTAGATTTTTTTTGGTTTACTTTAAAAGTTTTTTTTTATGAGAAAGAATTTTTCCATAGTTCCAGTTAGTTATGCAACAGTCAGGTAAATTATTCTTAAACTTTTTTTTCAAAGAACTTTTAAAAACTCTGCAAATTGGTAAATTTTTTGGCCCAAATTGGTATTGGACTTAAAAGCGTTTAAAATAGCGAGCACAACGCTGCCGAATAGTAGACAGGTAAAAACGTGACATAGGTAGCCCGCTTTTGCTCGGTACCGCACGTACTTATTACGTTATTCCTCGGTAGGGAATATATTTTTTTATTTAATATCTTCTAACTTATCGCGTTCTGGTCGAAGTTTTTCTTTTAGAACAAAATTTAACAATATTTCCTATCGGACGACTTCAGTATTTCAATTTCGCTAAAAACTGATTTAGCCCGTTTTTCCCCTGTACCCTTTTGAACCCCAATCCAATCCTTTCTTTAAAATATTTCACTTATCACCAGCAAACTCAAACTAAATTTAATCATATTTAATTTTAACTTCAGTCTGTTAAAACAAAAGTTTAGTTAAGTAAAGGGTTTGTTTGCTTATCCAACGGATAAACCTAGCCTAATTAAGAAGAACCTTTTGTTGACTTAATAAATAGATTCTTAATGCCTAGAAATTGCTTTATCTAAAGGAAAATATTTCTTAAATTTTAAAATATAAATTAAGCGCTTAACAAAAAGTGAACAAATTAATTTATGTATATATGGTGTGGTATTATGTTACATAATTTTGTCTCAGTTACTTTCCTGTTATATCCATTACGTTTTATATTGTTATTGTAGCGTAGCATCGAGTTAAGCATTAACCACATTTGTTTAAATTACTTGATACAAATTTATTATGTTATATATCCTTGTATAAGGGAAATGTTCATCATTACGTTTATATAGTTTGCGCTGACACCTGGCTTTGTTTTGGTTCTAATTATCGTCCAACCAGCAATTTTTGAATATATAAAAGATGTACCAATATTCTTTGGAATATTTTCTTAAAAGTGTTATGGTTTCAATTACACTAAAATCTGACATTGTCTTTATTTGTTAATTGTTACGCAACGTTTCGGTTAGTGATGTATACCCAACTATTGTTAAAAGCTACGACTTATACGGTTTAGCAACGGCTGCCAGATAATCGGAATATCGATACAAGGCTTGCTAAATACATTTTGGTTGTTTACAATTATTACAGCTTCTTTAAATTTTCTTTTCTTCCAATGGGTTTTTTTATGAATAGTTTTTGCTTCCGACCATTGTATGCGGTGTTGTTTTGACCAAGCGTGTCTGCAATTCCTGACTTTGACGTGTGTTCTTTAACTCTTACTTTGAGTGGTCTTTTCGTTTTCCCGATGTATGCCTTACCACATTCACAGGGAATTTGGTAGATACAGTCATTATTTAAAACATTGTTGTCTGGTCTCGTCTTAGTAAGAACACTTCTTAGAGTAGTTTGGGATTTTTTTGAAATCGCGAATAAGAATTATATTAAAACGGCATTTAAATCCCAAACTACTATAAAGAAATTAATAACTAAAAAACAAAAACGCTTAGCTTTTCAATTAATCTATCCAAAAATTAAAGATCAAGAAAATAACCAAAAGTATGTATCCTTATCATATTGCGGCACCTTATCAGAAAACATAGCCAACACTCTATCCAAACACAATATTAAAGTTGCTTTTAAATCTCAGAACAATATATCGAATATTAATTATAACGCTAAAGATAAAACCAACAAATTTAATAAATCAGGAGTTTATAAGTTGAAATGTTCAGAATGTCATAACTTTTATATTGGACAAAGCGGTAGGAGCATAAAAACTCGCTATTTAGAACATTTTAGATCATATAGACTACAAAAAACAGACTCTACTTTTGCTAATCATTGTTTAGAACAAAAACACAAATTTCCGAATTTAAATAATATCGAAATATTACACTATTCAACCAAGGGTCATAAATTAAACTATCTGGAATCCCTAGAAATATACAAAGGCAATAAAAATAATAATGTACATCTGCTTAAGGACCAAACCAAACTTGTATTTTCCCCGCTATTTACTGTCGCCAAACCATAATAAACTGTTAATTGCTCCGCCGCTTCCTAAGAATATATTTACCACTTAGTAAGCTGTGCTTAGAGGTATAAATTCACCTTATTTTTGTATTGACACTTTAGTCTGAAAAAATTTTGTTTGAAAATGACTCTGTGAGTTGAAACTGCAGTAACAATAATTGTGAATATATTTTAGTGGTAAAAAACATAGTAGTTTTATTTATCAGTGTGCTTCATACTATAAGAAGTATTCTTACTAAGACGGGACCAGACAACAGTATTTCAAATAATGACTGTATCTACCAAATTCCCTGTAAATATGGTGAGGTATACATCGAAGAAACGAAAAGACCGCTCGAAGTAAGAGTTGAAGAACAAAAAAAACATACGGAACAAGGTGAAACGTCGAAGTGAGGGATTGCCGAACACGCTTGGTCAAAACAACACCGCATACAATGGTCGGAAGCAAAAATTATTCATAAAGAAACCCACTGAAAGAAAAGAAAATTTAAAGAAGCTGTAATAATTGTAAACAACCAAAATGTATTTAGCAAGCCTAGTATCGATATTCTAAATATCTGGCAGCCGTTGCTGAACCGTGAAAAGTCGGTCCAGCTTCGGTGAACAAGGATAGTGTATAAGTCGTAGCTTTTAAGAAGGTGTGTAACAATTAAGAAATAAAGAAAATGGAAGTCCAATATTTTAGTGTTATGATTCTTTAGAATATTCTTACAGTTAAAGAAAACAGTTTGATGAACATGCGCTTTATACAGCAAAATAATATAACCCTTATAATATTGTTTTACTGGTATAACATCTTTTATTGAATGACAAGACTTATTGAATAACCAGTTATACCTAAATAACTATTAAGG
Organism: Listronotus oregonensis; assembly: GCA_019359885.1. Lineage (NCBI taxonomy): Eukaryota > Metazoa > Arthropoda > Insecta > Coleoptera > Curculionidae > Listronotus > Listronotus oregonensis. Next base: position 115,405 of record JAHBCN010000338.1, read on the forward strand.
TAGGGGGATATTTTTTATTACAAAGTCTATTTTAAAATAATCAGAAAAAATGTTTTTTAACAAATTAGCTTTTGAATATAAATACTGTTGGTATTATACGAAATTAAAAATATTGGTGTCTATGAAATAGGTACATAAAAATGTTAATAAAATAGTGGCCAAATTTTGTAATATTTGGACACGTCAATTATCACTAAAATTGACTGATACCCGCTTCTGTAGCTTTTAAGCTGTACTTATGGAAGTACAGCAATTACTACATACACCAACACAATTCATTTAAATAATTCATATTTTTTTATTTTAAATTAATTTAAAAGTTTTTCTTTTAGTTCTAGTTTATTACAAATTACAAATTACCTAATACATTATACAACCAATTGGGAGTGCAGATTTTCTTTCAGTTCAGTTAGGGGCCTTGGAGGGAAGTTTGGCTGAGACAATCTAAACTTATCAGTGTCTTTTATGTTTAATAATTATCTCTTTAAAATATTCTATCAATTATGGTCTAAACAATGTTGACGCTGTTCAAAAACTCAAAACCACTATTCTACTCTGCAATGCTTATTATTAATCATACACTGTTTTGTGTAATTTTTAAAATTCTAATGTCCTCTTGGATTTAAAAGCACACTTAAGGCTAAGAAAGTGCGTCTTTAGTCCTTGCGAGATGGAAAGCCAACTTTAACATGCCCTAGCCGTCTTTTTTTTTCAAAAAAACTAGTAGCTCCTAAAGCACTTGCTTACATTTTAAAGAAAAAGTCCTAAAATATATTTCTAGGAAACATATATTTTATAAATCTTAACCTGACTGTAAAAATGGTTGTTACAATGACTTGGTTCAGTTAGTAGAAAAAGGTTGTGTCAATGTCAATCATCTACTTTATGGAGTAAATATTTACTGCTACGATGTATGTTATCAATCAAAAAAATGTTGATATTAGCAAATATATCCACCTGATTGCTTTTTAAAAAAGACGTTCTAATACATATAAATTCAAAAAACCTGGCATTTAAAGCAAAGAAAATATTGCGAAGTTCCTGCTGGAGGCGGAAGATTATTAATATCTTATGATGAAAGTGGTCCTAAGTCCTAATTATAAGTGCAAGTGGGATTTAGGATTGTAAATCCAAGTACAAAGATTTCCATAATTTTACACTAATGTTTCCCAACGCGTTTTGCACAATATTTTTTTCTTATTTTAAGTATGATATGATTCTTTTTATTTTTTTCTAATTTTAACATTTAAAGTGTCACTTCAAAACTCATTGACGTTGTCAAATTACTTACTTTTCATCACCAGTTGCAAAAAAAATACTTTTCGTAACTAGTTATGAAATAGAATTGAAAATGAAAAGATATTTGACAACGACAATAAATTTTAAAAAGTGTCACTTTAGCGGCCGAGTGATGATAGCGTTGTTAAATTTAGCAATGGACTTAGCAATTGTTAAAAGTTAACAACGGTTTAGAATGTTTAACAAAATGTCAGATTTTGACAGGTTGCCTACTTAAATCATTGAATAATACTGACAATGACGTTTTGTTAAACATTCTAAACCGTTGTTAACTTTTAACAATTGCTAAGTCCATTGCTAAATTTAACAACGCGATCATCACTCGGCCGTAAGTGTCAAAATTAGAAAAAAAATATTTTTTGCATTTTTACTTATGTTTTTTTTTTCTAAGAACTTGGCCGCGGCCAGTGACGCAATATATCAGGACAATGGAAATTCGATATCATGGACGTAGGATCATGACCTTATTACTGCTGGTTTTTAAAGAAAAAATTAAATTTTGTGTGATTAAAAATATTTTTGATCCTTGTCTATTTCTTAGATGTTAAATTAATTTAAATTTTTAATATTATCCAGCAAAATTATTGTCCAATAAACAGTTAATGCTACGGTATAGCCTGTGCTTTGTTTATTGTTACAAGGATGCTTACATGTTACTTATTTTTACTGGCCATTTCCCTATTAAGAGAGGTTCAATTTTCTAGAATAGGCTATTAGGCTTTATGTTACTAAAAAAACTGCAGCTACCTAATTTTTTATTGACTTTAATTTGGTGTTTTTTTTTAGGTGGGTACCATATAAAAACATCGATAAAAGGCTCATAAGGGTAAGTAACGTGTTTAAATTTTATAACCTAAATATGAAAAAAATATACCATAAATAAGACCTTTTGGGCCATAAACAAAAAACCATAAATAAAAAAGTACTTTATTTTAGTAAGTCACCAAATGCATTAATATACAGTGTGATTCCTAAGTTGGGGCTTTTTTTATGTGTATAAAACTCGTTAAAATAAGCAATTTGTTTAAATATTTTTTTTTTCTAAAACCTAAAAATAACAATGCTACATAAATTCATTTGAAAGTGTGTCTAGTACCGGCCTGGACATAAAAAGTTAGTTTATTTCTTATTTACGCTTGTTTTTTGTCTTGTTTTTCACGCAGTTTGATTCAGTCACATCGCTTTAACCGGACGAGGCGAGAGTTAATTTTAATTTTAAATATTGTTAAATCGCGAAAATGGCACAATCCAAAAACAATTAATACGTGGATATGTTCCTTATTTATGGAGAGTGTCGTTAATTTGTGCTTTAAGATTGTACGCGCGACGGTTTTCCTGGACCCAAGTACTCGGGTGATTGCAAGTCAGGTCGGTTGAAGTTAAAAAAAGTGTGGACAACATTGCGGGAAAATTACGTCCCACATGTCCAAGCACTACAGCCAAAAGACTTGCTGGGCGGCGACAACTTACTTAAAACAGGATCGTATTCGAAACACTAAATGAATGTAAGTTTCTTATTTTTCAGTATTTTGAAAAAAATGATTTAAAAAAGTTGTTTATTTTAATGAGTTCTATTTACAGTTTAAAAAAAGCGTCAACTTAGGAATCACCCTGTATATGATATTATTTTTCCGTATAAATATCAGTATGCTTAAATAACTAATTTTTGAATCATTTTTTAAATTGGCTATATATTCGTTAGGACTATATTAGAATAAATTAGGCCTTAAATATTACATTATATATTATCGCATCCCAACTATCTCAATAGAACACCAGTCATAACTATAAAAATCGTAATTCGTACTAAACGTGAAATGGAAGTTGCTTCTTTACAGTATATTTTTATTTGCATAAAATCAAAAATGACTTTATATACGTAAAACTTTAACCTTTAAATGAAAAAAAAAATATCTTGGAAAGTTAAAATCAACATATTTTTCATTTTTTTGAGCCTATAAATAGAGCGACTACAATGTTATCAGCACGCACTAAATAGCCTGGTTAGTTGTGGTTAGCTGACTTATTATTGCAATTGTTACTTTAAGCCTCGATCTATGAAATAAATAAAAACTTTTTAAATTTGGACAATTTCAGTGTATACCTCTGACGATGTTTTTAAAAATATAAAGTCGTATTTTATTAAGTTTACTTATTTTGTGTCTATTTTAACAAGCTTTAAAAGTGTACCAATTCTTCTGATTATACGTATATTGACATTGCCTTTAAAAAAAACTTGTATGATTTTAATGATTGAATGCAGTATATGCGTGTATAACTCAAATTAAACAAACCAAATCAATTAATTTTGCATGGCTTTGCATGTCACATTGTCACAACTTTAAAACAAGCATTACATGTTGATAAAAGGAAATTAGTAGGTTTATGCAAAAGTATGTTGTTTAAATTTATTTCAGCCATTATTCCAATTTAAAATCTTCATCATATCATAAATCAAATCAAAACACACTTTTATGCCATTAGAAAGTTGACAAAGCCAAAAGCTTTGCCAGTATTTAGATTAAAATAACTAAAAATTGGATTTTTTCTTCTCTTATTTTAAGTCATGAAGTTCATCCATCCATACCAGGTGACTCTAGACTCAGTCAAAATTAAAGAGGATATTTAATATGACATATGCCGCACGATAAAACATTTTAAATCAAATAAAATCAAAATCAACCGGATTGTAAGCACATGAATTCAGTTTTATTTCTGGTCGCAAATTGATTAACCTGTTTAGAAGATTTTTCCAGCTCTTTATTTGTTTCTACTTTGGTGCAGGTGACTTTATTTTTTATAGAAAGTTCTTAAAGTAACACTACTTCTTTGGTTGCGACTGCTTATACCAGGGGTCGGCAACTTTTGAAGCTTGAAGGGCCACATCAGAGTTTTATTCAGGCTTGGGGGCCGCACATACAAGAAACAAGGAAAAATTAATTCCTTATAAATTATTTTTTAAAAGATACTCGTAATTTTTATTAATAAGAATAACAGGTACCGGTAAGTACAACTGGTCAACTGTAGGCAAGTGAAGGCCATCGGGCCGCCAAAAATACACCGCAGGCTGCCCGCGGGCCTCATGTTGCCGATCCCTGGCGTACACTGAGAAATGCTACATATTTTTGGAGTCCTAAAGAAGATAGCAAAGCTTACGACCGTTGGAAATATCGTGTTTTTGTTCCAGGAAGTTGAGAATGATTCTCAGAAGACTTAATATTCCGGTACTTAAAGGTGTTGTCTATATGCGACGTGACAGAAAAAGGTTATGTCTTTAGACCTCGTGCGCAAATCACGGGACACCTGCCTTTAAATAAGTTATTTTTGAACAAAAAGATTTTACACTTTATGTTTGAAATAAGGAAAAGGTGACAATACTTCTGAATCACAGAACGTCGAAATCTCTACTGTGTATATCAAAAGATCGCTCGGCCTCTTGCTAATCCTGATCCAATGTATTGAGTTGGCGATTGTTAAGCCTAATACGATGTACAGAGTTGCCTGTAGCAAAACCATAAAGTGGGTGTAAATTAAGTAACCCACAAGCAAGCAAATAACGCATTATGTTAACTTACTCTTAGTTTAAATAAACATTGCCACTACCAAAATAAATCATAGCGAGAAAGGGAAATCAACTCAAAAAGGCCGGACTTAAGACGGCAGTCTTAAACACTATCAAGGGATACTAATAGATCTATTAAGGTCAGTGAAAGAGAACCTATGTGCCAACTTCATTTTAAATTAATCTAATAATTTATTGAACAATAATTAACAAACCTTGAGCACAGTCAGAACTACATAAGCCGGATAAATCACTCAGAAAAAAAAATTGTAAAAGTTTAGATAGGCTATTCACCGCATATATCAGGTTATGTTTCAATTTCGAGTTTATCTTTATATTTTCTGTTTTATTTTTGAACTTAGAAGTTCTGGAGCTGCCGATTCATTAATATAAAGCAGAAAATTGCACTAAGCGTGTCCATTTTGGGCGGATGTAAACTGAGGACCAAAATTCAGATTTAATATTTGAAGGTAATAGTGCATGAAGGTGGTAACTCAGTTTTTTACTTTTTTTGTAAAGTCAATTAAAAACGCATTTGGTACCGTAAAGAATTATAAAGCTTAATCCATAATTTGTAAATAGCTTTTATTGCCTGTGTCTTGACCCAATTTAATTTTGATTTTGGTTTAAACAGCAAAAGCTCTAACCAGATTACTTTAACCCTTAATATATTTTTTAATTGTTAAAAATGACCTAACACCTTTATAAACTAATAGCTTGATTTGGTACCTGAACAAGCATAGGTAAACTGAGGACTAAACGTTTACTGTTCCTACTTGTAGTGATTTATCCCGTCTAAATATAAAAAGCTTTAACTAACCAGAACTAACCACGACCGACCAGGGCTAAGGGCTTTTGAATTTCGAAAAATAAAAAGTATCTTTAACTAATCAGAACTAATCATGACCGACCAGAACTAAGGGCTCTCGAATTTGGGAAAATGAAAAGCCTCTTTAACTAACCAGAACTAACCATGACCTACCAGAACTAAGGGCTTTTAAATTTCGTAAAATAAAAAGCCGCTTTAATTAACCAGAACTAACCATGTCCGATCAGAACTAAGGGCTTAATAACAGAGTCCATGCAAATAGTGAAAATCTTGGTACTGCATTTTGTGTGCAAGTCCAAAAAGTTCCATCACTTTTCAAAATTATAATTTGCAGCCGCGCTGACTTGATATAAACTTAAATTCACTCATTTTACATTTTGTGTTTACACTAGTTGACATCAAATTATACTAGATTTAGATTACGTAAGCTTAAAAACCTTTTTTCTATTAAAATGTTAATTATTATAATTTCAAGAAATTGAGAATATTGGGGAATTCGGGGAATTTTGTAATTTTTACCTGTTTTAATTTGGTCCTCGGTTTACCTGTCGAATTATTAATTCCTCTTTTAAATGGTCCTCAGTTTACATGTCATAAAGAGATAAAGTTCTCGGTTTACATACTCCGTCCATTTTTACAGTATAAATTTTAAAACTCGCTTGGATGAAATCATTAAAATATCTTACATTGAATGAATGTAGCGATTCTAACCATAGCCATATAGTCCAATAGCAAAAAAAGGTCATTTTTGTAATTAATGTTAACAGATATCTGACTGCGCCATGACTTCCGGAATAACCTGTAGATCACTAAAATCAAAAATTCAACCAATTTTTTTTAGGTAATTTTTTTAAACAATAATTATTAAAAAGGGCCTTTTTTGTTTTTTTTTAATATAACAAAAAGTACTGGCTATATCGCTTTACTCATGACTCATAAAAGACCGTTTGTAGAGAATTCAAAAACTCTTAAAATGGTTTTTGAAAAATCCCGATCCGTTAATTTTCAATATTAAGGGCTGATTTTTTGGGAAATGATAGTCAATAACATATACTTTATGCTGCCGAAAGATGAAAATTGTCGCAATAATAGTTTTTATTCAATCGCACTATAAACAAATTAGGACCTTATCTTGCAAATGCCGTGAATATTGGGCAAATAATGGTCCGCTTTGAATTTTTGAAACGGCTTTTTAAAGTTGATATTAAAAGCTACAAATTGTATATCTCACATTTTCATATAAGTTTGCAGAACATTGTTAAAAATGTTTGTGGAACTAGCGCGTCGAGCGAAAATTCGCCACCGAGACGTACATAGTCGCCGCGGAGAGGGCACCCAGCAGCAAAGGAGAAGCGAGAGACGGGCTGCGTATCGCGAATTTTCGCTCGACGCGCTATGTTCACAAGCATTTTTATTAATGTTCTCCAAACTTATATAAAAATGTGAGATATACAACTTGTAGCTTTTAATGTCAACTTAAAAAGCCGTTTTAAAAATTCAAATCGGACCATTTGACCAATATGCACGGTATTTGCAAGATAAGAGCCTAATTTGTTTATAGTGCGATTGAATAAAAGGTATTATTGCAACAATTTTCATCTTTCGGCAGCTTAAAGTAAATGTTATTGACTATCATTTCCCAAAAAATCAGCCCTTAATATTGAAAATTAACGGAGATACGAATCTTTCCTTTACGAATCTTTCCTCTTCTTTCTTTTTCTTTTCCTTTCTCTTTTTTTTCCACTCTACTAAAATTTGGAAATAATGATGATGGCACACCCGAACGTAAAGTTATCCGGAGGTAAAATACCCCTCCATTCGGTTCTCCGGGCGAGGGGTACATTTGGGAGGCCACCATCGAAAAGTCTGATATCGTTTACAAATATATGTGGGCTTAACTCTAACGTGAACTCTGTTCACCATTATCTTCAATCCTCCAAACCCCACATACTATTTCTTACCGAAACCCAAATAAGTCCCCAAACAGCAACCAACCACCTCCTTTCCCCAGGTTATGAACTCATTTCATCTTTTCGACCCCATGGCGGCGTTTGTGCTTACGTTCGCAACGACCTGGCTTGTGTTAGGGTTTCTAACCTCGAATCGGGTAGGCCTGATATTCTTTGGCTTAAACTTACTTTCAGATCTTCTACTAAATTCATCTGCTGTATATACCGGTCCCCGTCTGACAATTCCTACAACGAGTTCTTTGATTTCCTTTCAATAAAGATCGACAATATTATTTCCCAGTTCCCATTGGCCGAAGTAATCGTCCTCACCAATCTAATTATGGAACCTACCTACTTTCCTAGGGTTCCCACCCTTAATTCTTACTCCCTAGATCTCTTTCTTACTTCCACCCCCGAAATCTATCAAGCATCAGTAACTGCTCCCCTTGGTCGCTCTGACCATGGTTTGGTCACCGTATCATACTCCACTCATTTTGAGGCAACTGAAAGCATGCCGCCACGAACCATCTGGCACTACAATTCGGCCGACTGGGATGGTCTAAGAGATTTCTTTGCCAGCTACCCTTAGAATCCTACCTGCTTTTCTACTCACGATCCTTCAGAAATATGTAAACAAATTACCGAAACAATTCAACTAGGCATTGAGACCTATATTCCCCACATTAAAAAGAACCCCATAACTTCAAATCACAAACCGTGGTTTTCTAAATCCTGTGACAAAGCCAGACTTTTAAAACTTCAAGCCCACAAAAAGTTTCTTCAAAACCCCAGTCCCGAAAATCGACAGGCTAGCATCGAAGCAAGAAATCAGTATAATCAGACCATCTCAGATGCAAAAGACCGTTTTAACAATCGAATAAAGATAAATTCTCTCTTGCTCAAATGGCAGTAAAGCTTTTTGGTCCTTTGCCAAAAATATTAGTCAGAACTTTTGCACAAATTATTTTCCACCTAATCTCTGAAGATGGAATTGTCTCTACCTCCAAAGGAAAAGCCGAACTATTTGCCAAACAATTTGCTGCCAATTCTACGCTTGATCCTCCTATTAATCTTCCTCTTCCAACAGTTGTCCCTGTTTCTCATAAAATGTCCGATATAATTTTTAAAGTCAAACAGATCAAGCGTATTCTTTCTTCTCTTAATACTAAAAAATCGTCTGGGCTGGATGGCATACCAGCAATCGTCTTAAAAAATGTGCTCCCGAGCTTGCACCCATCTTAACTCGCCTCTTTCGAATCTCTTACGACACGGGCATTTTCCCGGAGAGTTGGAAAGCTGCACGTGTGCAACCTGTCCCCAAAAAGGATCCAAAAGTCTCCTTCTAACTATAGACCTATATCTCTTCTTTCAGTTGTTTGCAAGGTAATGGAAAAATTCATTAATTCCCAAATCTTAAAGTATCTGGAAAAACATAAGATCTTACATGATAGACAATATGGATTCCGTCACAGTAGATCCACAGCTGATCTTCTTTCCTTTGTCTCACACAACTGGAACAAGTCCCTTGAGTTTCTTGGTGAATCCCAGATCGTTGCTCTTGACATATCCAAAGCTTTCGATCAGGTCTGGCATGATGGGCTTCTTAACAAACTTCCTTCTTACGGTCTTCCACCTAAGCTTTGCTCTTGGCTTTCCAGTTTCCTTTCTAATCGACGTATATCAGTTAGTGTAGATGGTCATTCCTCCAGCTTCTACCAAATAAATGCTGGGGTGCCCCAGGGCTCAGTGCTGGCACCCACGCTGTTTCTTCTACACATTAACGATCTTCTCTCTTCCACAATCAATCCCATTCATAGTTTTGCTGACGATAGTACCCTCCACTCTAGTATTCAATTTCTTAAGCCACCGTGTAATTCTGATTTTGAAAACAAGCGCAGGTCAATGCAGATATCTCTTTCACAAGACCTCAAACTTATCTTGGATTGGGGCGCCAAAAATCGTGTTCAGTTTAATGCCTCAAAAACACAGTCATGTTCGCTGTCGCGAAAAAAGTCTGCGAATGCTCATCTCTTACATATGAGCGGCCAAATTCTGCAGAACAAAGAGTCGTTTAATCTAGTCGGCGTTACTTTTGAGAATAACCTCAACTGGCACAAACACATTTCATCCATAGCTTCGGCAGCTTCAAAAAAGATTGGATTCCTCTTTCGAGCCAGAAAATATTTCTCTTCTTCCAATCTGTACACTCTGTATGTATCCCAAATCAGACCCTTTTTGGAATATTGTTCTCATGTCTGGGGAATGGCGTCGCCTACAACACTTAGTCTTCTGGACTCCATTCAAAAAAGAGCTGTTCGTCTTATTAATGATCCAACGCTCACAGAAAGGCTTCCTCTTCTTGCCCATCGTCGAGCTGTAGGGGATCTGTCGCTCTTCTATAGGTATTTTCACGGCTTCTGCTCAGAGGAATTGGCCAGTATTATTCCGTCTCTGGCAGCTCCCAACAGAGCAACACGTAGTGCAACTTTTATGCATCATTTTACAGTTTAGTTAGAGAGGCCCCGAACTTCCCGCTTTCTTCGTTCCTTTATTCCTAGAGTGTCAAGACTATGGAACCTGCTGCCCGCAGAAGTTTTTCCTTCTCCTCCCAATCTCCAAAAATTTAAGTCCCGTGTGAACAAACTCCCTCTCACCACACTGAAGACACCCACGGTACGTTAGTACTTAGGCATCAGCCTTCGTGGACTGTCCCAAGATTTAAAAAAAAAAATCTTTGAAAAAAGGTCTGTTTAAGCGTTTTTCCGGTTTTTCCCGGTTAAAAATGGTTGGATCGGGATTTTTCAAAAACCATTTTGTAGGTTTTTGAAATCCCTACAAACGGTCTTTTATGAGTCATGAGTAAAACGATATAGCCAGTACGTTTTGTTATATATAAAAAAAAAAAAACGAAAAAGAACCTTAGATAATAATTATTGTTTAAAAAAATTACCTGAAAAAAATTGGTTGGATTTTTGATTTTAGTAATCTACAGGTTATCCGGAAGTCATGGCGTGGTCAGATATCTGTTAACATTAATTACAAAATAAAATCTATAATGATTGGACTAATATTCATAAATTCGACTCTTACAATACCAGTAGGTATGGTTTAATATTCCTAAGGACAAAACCAAATATTTCCATTATTTAAAAGTATTATTTTACTTACTTGACACAATTTTTAAATCTACCTAACCACCGAATACATTGGCTTTCAACAGAAAAGGCTATATTTGTATGTAAATTATAATTGCCATGGCGATTTCAATCTTTCGCAAATAATCCCCAATGTTTAGTGAGAGCTAATTTAGAGCAAGTAATTTTCACGATGCATGCTGTTAATTAGCTCAACTTGATGGTAATTCGGGTCCGAGTTTAGAAAAGCACGCATTTGTAGATGTGAATTACTTCGTGCAACGTCAATTTGCATTTCAAAGAGTTTTACTTAGGTTAAGTGTCGGTTCGATCATAACATTTTCCATTAGGGGTTTTATTCATGTATTCTAAAAATGTCGATTTAACATAAAAACTAATGTTTCGTGTTGGAAACACGTTACATATTCGTATAGTATCTTGAATTTAAAGGCATGTTTTCAATATATACAGGGTGTCCGGAAATATTGTTTAATTCTAAGGGTGATTCTACATGTTAAATTATAAAGAAAAGTTCATATGAACATACCGCAAATGCGTCATAAGGTTTCTACGGCGATTCACAGATTGCACCGGTATATAGGTTTTATTTTACAGGGTGTTTCCTAACTACGGTACGAAACTTCAGAGGGTGATTGGCTAGGTCGTTTTAAGAAAAAAAGTTTCTATGAACATATGTCCGGAGTTGTTTCGTTTCTGAGATACAGGGCGTTGAAGTTTAAAGAAAAAAACGGTATTTATAAAATATCATAAATATCCTAAAACCGATTTGGTCGAAATTTGGTGCAGTTATTTAAAGTAATAAGGTGCTTATTTAGCTCTAACTAGATTGAAATTATTAGCTTCAGTGGCGTCTCAGTGGGCACCACAGCCATATTATTGACGAAAAAAAGTTGACCAATGACTTTTTCTTATAGTTTTTATATTTTTTAAGATTAAGCAACTAAAATACAACTTTTTACTTTCCTGTGTTTTCTTCATATCTAGCTTCGTTTTCGAGAAAAAAAATAAAAACCACATTAACTCATTCTAAAAGCTATCCATGGACAACATAAAATAAAAACCAAAAATAAAAAATAAACACTTTCGATCTTAAAGTAAATAAGCAAAATGTCCACCTTCTTATTTAAAATACAGGACTGCAACTGATTTGTCATTGAGTGTCTGACACGTGCAAAAATTCCTGGAGTATTCCTTATGACATTGCAATTGTCAATTATCCGATTCCTCAAGTCATTCACATCTAGTACAGGAGTTTTATAAACAAAAGCTTCAAATGGCCCCATAAATAGAAATCTAGAGGATTCATATCAGGACTGCGAGGTGGCCAATTTTGAGGTCCTGCACGTCCAATCCAGCGATTAGGGTAGGTGATGTCGAGATGCTGACGAGCAAGAGCACTAAAATGAGCTGGAGCCCCGTCGTGCATAAACCACATGTTGACTCTTACTTGTACGGTTACTTCTTCTAATAAAATGGTTAAATGATCTTGCAAAAAGTCCGTGTAGGATTCACCTGTTAATCTTGCTGGTAAAAAAAATGGGCCAATTAGGTAGTCACCAATAATTCCTACCCAAACGTTCAGCGAAAATTGTTGCTGAAAATGACTTTCTCTAATAACGTGGGGATTTTCGTCGGCCTAAAAATGGTCATTGTGAAAGTTCATAATAGCATCTCGTGAAAAATTTGCCTCGTCCGTAAATAAAACATTTGGTAAAAAAATTATTATTGTATGCCATGGTATAAATCAACCACCTGCAAAACATTAATCTTGTTTGAAAATCCCGAGGTAGCAGAGCTTGGACCCGCTGTATGTGATATGGTTACAGGGGGTTTCTTTTTAGAACTTTCCAAACGGTTTTTGGGCTGACTTCAAGCTGCTGTGCAATCTTCCTGGTACTATTTGAAGGATCTTCTTCTATCGCATTAAGTATAGCTTCTTCTAATTCAGGCGTTGTTACAGTTTCTGGTCTTCCACCACCTGTATTTTTATTAAAACTCCCAGTTTCACATAACCTTGCATGTAGCGTTCTTAATGTTTTGGCACATGGAATTACTCTGTTAGGATATCTGTCCTGGTAAATTCTTCGTGCTTCTTTCGCATTTCTATTTGCTAATCCATAAATAAAGTGCATGTCAGCCATTTCAGCGTTAGTAAAATTATTCATGATGGATCACTGCTAATTGACAACTCTGAATTTTACTGATATGACAACACTATCACTGTGAGCTGGTCTCCAAAGCGGGTAAGTAGGTACTAGATTGGACTTCGCAATAATTTTGATAAAAAGCAGATGTGGTATGCCAAAAATGTGATAATAAAAGTCGTACAAGTAAAATGTTTATTTTCATAGTAAACAAGATATGAGGTTGCTTCATCTAAAAAAAAACTACAAAAAAAAAGTCATTGGTTCACCAAATCGTTTAAGGATATTTATGATATTTAAATATCTTTTTTTAAGTGTCAGACACTCAATAACAAATCGGTTGCAGTCCTGTATTTTATCAGAAGGTGGACATTTTGCTTATTTACTTTAAGGTCGAAAGTGTTTATTTTTTATTTTTGGTTTTTATTTTATGTTGTCCATGGATAGCTTTAAGAATGAGTTAATGTGGTTTTTATTTTTTTTTCTCGAAAACGAAGCTAGATATGAAGAAAACACAGGAAAGTAAAAAGTTGTATTTTTAGTTGCTTAATCTTAAAAAATATAAAAACTATAAGAAAAAGTCATTGGTGTACTTTTTTCGTCAATAATATGGCTGTGGTGCCCACTGAGACGCCACTGAAGCTAATAATTTCAATCTAGTTAGAGCTAAATAAGCACCTTATTACTTCAAATAACTGCACCAAATTTCGACCAAATCGGTTTTAGGATATTTATGATATTTTATAAATACCGTTTTTTTCTTTAAACTTCGACGCCCTGTATCTCAGAAACGAAGCAACTCCGGACATATGTTCATAGGAACTTTTTTTCTTAAAACGACCTAGCCAATCACCCTCTGAAGTTTTGTATCGTAGTTAGGAAACACCCTGTATATCTCTGAAATGGTTTCATATAGCCATCTGAAATTTGGCATATGGCTTACTTTTAATATTACATATGTACTTTTAAGTGTTTTTTCTAAATTATTATTTTAATCAGGGGCGAACCGACAGGGGACCACTCGAATTAATTTGTTCACATTTTTATTAAACGTCATATTTTTGCAGTTTTCTTTAGAAATTCTGATTCTATGGTATAAATAACATAAAAACGTATTCTTGTAGAAAACCTGTCGGGCTAGCCGTTTTTAAGAAAATAGTGCATGCATAGTCGACCAATAATAATAAAAACTTCTACAGCAAAGTAGGCTTATGTCGGTACGCCCCTGATTAAAATAATAATTTAGTAAAAACACTGAAAAGTACCTACTATTAAAAGCAATTCATGTGCCAAAATTCAGATGACTAAAACGGTTCCAGAGATAAAAAATAAAACATATCTCGGTGCAGTCTTTGAATCGCCATAGCAACCTTATGACGCATTTGCGGACCTATATTCATATAAACTTTTTTTTATAATTTAACCTGTAGAATCACCCCTAGAATTATTTAAATGGTATTTCTGGACACCCTGTATAACAGTATAAAATAAATTTTAGAAAATGGTCGATTGTGTTGTCTAAGTCTGTAAGAAAGAGGAAAAACCCAACTGCTAATGTTTTACCAATGCTACAATTACTTTTGCTTATTTGTAATAACATTGGGAACCCCTGGCAGCTACTATAAAACACACAAAACCCAAAACCCCAAAATTCGCCCAACCTATTTTTGCGTATAAAAATCTGGGATATATAGAATGATTTACCCTATGAGAATGTGAAGCGTTGAAACACAAAAGACAGGCATTATTTGGGGAACCGAAAATGAGCCCACAGGAATATATTAAGAAAATGGGAGATTAGGCACAAAAAGCCCAGAAGCTGCGCTGCCTCCGATAGCAAATTAGGACGGCTGGGCTCCCAACTGGCAACTACTATAAAACACACAAAATTATACATAACTGCTCAATTTTTAATTTTTTTTTTGACCTTCGCGAATCGATCCCGTATGTATTAATTTCGAAATTTAAAAAAATCTAATCCTCTTTATGACACTCAATTTAAAAGTCACATTCGATAATTAAACAATTGTCAATTAAATTTGACAGCAGTTATCCTGTTACAATCATTTAGGATGCCGATATCAAAAAATGTCATATAATAGGTTTTTTTTTGTGCGCAATGAGATTTTACGTTATCGAAAGTGACTTGAATATACAGGGTGTGTCATAAAGACGTTTTAATTTTTTTTCTTGGAATTTTGAAATTTGGACATGCGGGATCGATTGCCGAGGATTAAAAACCCCTCACGCCGAATTCTCAGCGTGTATTAAAGAAACATGATTAACAAAAATAAAATATGGTTCATTTTTAAAGTTAAATTTTGTTACTTAATAACACGCAAAGGACACAAAAGACAAATTTGAAACTGGGCAGTTATGTATAACTTTATAGGAGCATTAAAAATACTTAAAAAACTGATGTTTCGATTTAAAAAAATCATCGTTAATCAAAGTAACATGTTTTTGATTTGTTAAATTTATTCCAAGTGACGTTTTTTCAAAAAAAAAACGTACTTAATTTTTAGTCAATAGTTAAAGGTGTGTAAAAAACGTTTTCTAAAGTTCTTATCATTTATACGCGTAAAAAATAGGTCATGAGTGTCACAGCTAGTCCATTCCTGCAGCTGTGACTAATTCACAAAACCTCCTTTGATAGTAATTTAAAAAGTCTAGTTTGGTATTACATCTTATTAAAAATAAATTGGAATATAGCTGGTGGTTCAATAATTAGCCAGTATCTTCGAAGAGAAGACCTATGCAAAAAAAGTTTATATGAACTTCTTTTCACGTGTTTTTTTCATATCCGGTCGATTTTCCACATTTTCCGGACACCCTGTATAATTAATTAAAATGTTTAAATACCTAATTTGTTTGTTCTTTAATTAAAATTAAGAACTCATTGCCAGGCAAAAATTACCGCATAAAAATTAACTACATTTTTTCTAAAAATAAAGTTTTTTTTTTCTTTTCTCTACAAACAATCAAAATTATAAGCATGACATAAATTTGTGATGATGTTAATTTGTTTTTAAATAAGTCACTTGCCGGTATTTGGACTATACAATATTTTACAAATGCTAAAATTATTCGAAAATTAAAATTATGTTCACTTAACTTTGAAATTATTTTAATTGAGTACCTTTTATTATAAATAATCCAAAATTCTGGTAAAATCTACAGCAAATCTAAAACGTAAAGCAATACAGGGTGTCCCAGAATATGTGGGCAATCTCTCGGAATCTAATAGAAAACCTAAAAATATTATGACAAGTTCCCATAAACTTTTTTCCTATGACCCTCCCCTACGGAGATACAGGTGCATAACGGATGCCCCTGGAAATCGTTTTTGTTTAAATAACTTTTAAAATACTAGGCGTAATTTAATATTTTTTTAATATGATGGCTACTAGATAAGTCTTCTTAAAATGAACCCAATAAATCATATTTGGCTTATTTAGTTGGCCAGGGACGGACTAGCTCTGACACATTAATAGCAATTTTTTAACACCCTGTATGATAAAGGCTCAACAATATTATTTTTGAAAAGCTTTAACCTTAAACTAAAAAGTAGGTATTTTTGATTGACATCGATAATATCAACTGTTTACGAGAAATAAAAAAATCATAGTTGGTAATTTTTTTGCATTATACAGAGTGTTTTCTAATTGTACGTCAATATTTAGGGAAGCAATTCTTGGGTCCATTTTAAGAAAGAAACTTCATATGAACGTATGTCCTAAACGTTTTAACTTTTGAGATACAGGGTGGTAAAATTTTCAAAAATGTATTATTTATTATTAATATCTGTAATACCACTTTAGATATTTTAATAGAATTTGACATACATGTACTATGTATCAAGAAGCATTTTTTAGTGTTCCAGATTTTTTTTTATTTCCACCAGTGGCGTTTGTACAGAATTTGACCTGTCTATTTTGGCAAATAAAAACAAATGTGGTACACCAAAAAAATGCTTTTTGATACATACTGCATGTATGCCAAATTTCATTATTATATTTAAAGTGGTATAACAGATAATTAATAATAAATGATTTATTTTTGAAAATTTTACTACCCGGTATCTCAAAAGTTAAGAAGTTTGGGACATACGTTCATACAAAGTTTTCTTCTTAAAATGGACCAAAAATTGCTTTCCTAAATATTGACGTACAATTAGAAAACACCCTGTATAATGTAAAAAAAAATTACTATGATATTTTATTTCTCGTAAACAGTTGATTTTATCGATGTCAATTAGAAACACCTTTTTTTAGTTTAAGGTTAAAGCTATCCAAAAATAGTATTGTTGAGCCTTTATCATACAGGGTCTTAAAAAAATTGATAGCAAAGCTAGTCCTTCCCTGGCAAACTAAATAAGCCAAATATGATTTATCGGGTTCATTTTAAGAAGGCTTATCTAGTAACCATTATATTAAAAAAAATATATTAAATTATGCCTAGTATTTTAAAAGTTATTTAAACAAAAACGATTTCCAGGGGCATCCGTAATGCACCTGTATCTTCGTAGGGGAGGGTCATAGGAAAAAAGTTTATGGAAACTTGTCATAATATTTTTAGGTTTTCTATTACATTCCGAGAGATTGCCCACATATTTTGGGACAACCTGTTTATCACCGTATTTCGAAATTAAATAAAAATAATGTCTAAATATTTTCATATAAAAGCGCAAAAAAATTCCTTAACAAATTTTTTTTTGGATAGTGTCTTGATGAATTAGGGTGGATTTAAATATTTTTTAAACTAAAAGTTTGGGAAATTCTGAAAATAAGTTAAATAAACTATTTAAGTCTAATTTGTAAAGATAACTTTATGCACCATAACTCTTAACAATTTTGACGCATACCAGCCAAACCAACTTTGCGAAATCATTAAAATTCATGTTCTAACTACACTATAACATCAGCGAACAGACAAAGTATGTCGATGAAGTGGGCCTCTCATTCCACACTTTTAACCCCTCAGTAAACCGAAAGGGTAGTTTTTGTTCCGTCTGGGGCCAGATAATAGTTATCCCACTACTTCCTCCACATCATAACTTGTTTTATACATCGCTACGAAAAGGGTAGCATGTGGTCGTATGTGTTGTTTTTTAGGATATATGTGATAGTGGAAAAAGTAATTATTCTTGGCACTTTTTCTACTAATAAATATATGGGGTAATATCAAGAGAGTGTTCGCAAAAACATCATATTTTTAGCCTATTTTCTCACCCTTGCCAGAGATATTGAAAATTTTTTAAAATATTCTGCATATTTCAAATTATTGGTAATGCAAAATCAAGATGAGCATATTTTTTTGGTTTTTTGAAAAATGTCGAAAATAATTCCTAATTAGGAGTTGATATGATGACTCAAAACTGAAATATATGAAAATCAATACGAATAAAAGTAATTTTAATTGTATTTTTTCTATAAAATAAAATCTTAAAAAATAAAAAAAAATATTTTTATATTTCGGGATGATTTCACCACCTATGAGAGTTGATTTTTATTAAAAAAAATTGACTAATTAGGACAAGTAAGCGTAATCTTTCTGTTTAAAAAAGTAAGAAATATTATAAAATATTCGACAGTTTTATTTATGATCTTTTCGTAAGCTATCACGTTCGGGGGTAGTTCACCCCTTCGTTATAGAAATGGTTTTCTTATAGATACTAATGGAAAGTACACGATTTAAATTTCTAATAATTTAGAATATATTAGTAGTTTTTCCTAGATTTTTCAAGTAATTTTTGATTTTTTTAATATTTAGGTTTATTACGCCCTCATTAATATGAAAATAAATTATTTTCTATTTGTAAGATTTTATTTTATATAAAAAATACAATAAGAATTGCTTTTATTCTTAGTGATATTATTTATATATTTTAGTTTTCATCATAACAATTAGGATTCGATACAAAACCAAAAACTGCTATCTGATTTTAAATTCTTAGTGATATTATTTATATATTTTAGTTTTGAAAATCATCATATCTACCCCTAATTAGGGGCTATTTTGATATTTTTCGAAAGAATGCAAAAAACTGACTATCTTGATTAAAAATCTACATATTAGAATTTTTTTAAAGTTGTTTTTTTTTCTTTTCTTTACAAACAATAAAAATTATAAGCAAGGCATAAATTTGTGATGACGTTAATTTGTTTTTAAAAAATTCATTTGCCGGTATTTGAACTGTACAATATTTTACAAATGGTAAAATTATTAGAAAGTTTTCTAAAACATGAGACAGCGCTTAATGGGAGATTTTTAGAAATAAGACAAAAATGTTATATAAGCATAGCTCCTGTCCCATTTGGCGTAAAAAAAATAGGATTGGGATTTACTTTTAATCGGATTTTTCGATAAAACTTGGTGTATTTATAGTAAAGCAAAGTAGAGTTAGTGAATACGTAAAACAGGCAATCTTTGGAAGTCCTCAAGAACAGCTTTGATTTTGATGACTTTTTTTTAATCTTTGTTTTTTATACTTTTTAAAATCGTAAACCTTTTGAAGCGGAACAGAATTATATATTAGAATGATATATTGTGTCATTAGAAGCCAATTTTAGATATACCATCTGCCTACCACTTTCGCTTAAACCATAAAAGGCCTAAGTTTTGATATTTTAAATGCACCACCCTATATATTTTGCAATATTTGAATTCTACAAGCCATTCCTTATTATATCCAATATAAGTCTTTGTTCGTTTTCGAGAAAATGGAGATTAAAAATGTCCATTTTGAAATATCAAAGTTCATGCCACATCCGGTTAAACCGAAAGTGATTGGCAGATGTTGTTATATTCAAAAGCGGCATTCAATAACACAATATATTGTTCCAAAATTTTAAAGAGATATGATTTAATCAAAAAAATAAAAGGCTTCGTAGTGATTTTGTTGTCACCCGGCTAAAATATTTCTTTCCCCACTTTCAAAGGTTTCTAATTTTAAATATTATAAAAACAAACATATTAAAAAAAAATCATTAAGAACGGAGCTGTTCCTGGGGACTTCTGACTAAAATACATCTTCTTATGATAAAATTTTGTTAAAATTATGAACCAGAGAAATAGCTTCGGGCAATTTTATTGATTTCACCGGCACACAAAAAAAATTTGTTTGTACTTATGACCGGACCCACCTACAGACATGTATTTCGACCCGCTAAATCCGAATTTAAAGTCCGTTTGGTCCGGTTACCCTCCAGATTTAAGTAAATATTTTTTTTCATTGCTTTGACGTGTTTGCCTTTTTTTGGGGTTTTTGCATTTTACTCAAATCTGAAGGGTGACCGGGCCAAACGGACTTCAAATTCGGATTCAGCCGGTCGAAAGTACAAACACCTTTTTTTAGTGTAGGTGGGTTCGGTCGAAAGTACAAAAAACTTTTATTTAATGTGCCTGTGTTTTTTACCATTATTTTGTCGAGTTTTTTGGTATTAATGTAACTGATAATTTAATACGTGTAGCTTCTCCTCTGCTTAGTTATTTACAAAAAAGCTGCTGTTGAATTTCCGTAGTACAAAAATGGTTAAGGTGCATACCCCTTTGCTAGAATGCATTCCATTTAATTTGTGTTTTTTAAAACCTTTTTTTATTAAAATTAGATTTGCCATTATTTTTAATATTACTCTTTTTATATCAGGCAAGTCTAAAAGTAAAGTTCGGTAAGTTTATCAAGTTATTTTAAAGAATGCTTATTTTATGTAGAATCAAGCGGAGAATAAGAACCACGTATTAAGTTATCGGTTATATAAGTACCAAAAAGTTATGGCGAAATAATGGTAAAAAATGGGTATAGATTAAGAGTAAAAAAAGATTATCACTGAAGAGTGTATTTAGTTTATTTCGGTTAATGCTCTAAATGTACCAAGTTTCATTCTAATTAAAGAAACCGATTAAAAATAAAAAAACAATCTGAAATATTTTCGCTTGCACCCCGTTTCTTAAAAATGGGCAGTCTAAAAGCTATGTTTATATAACATTTTTGTATTATTTTATCCAAGAAATCTTTCATTTAGCGATGTCTCATGTTTTTTGGAACAGCCTGTATCGATTTTCAAACTAAAATATAATTATTTAGAGGATTTTTATAATGTATTTTTTTAAATGCAAGAAATGTGTTTGTAGCAAACGCATATCGGTATAAATCATGTAAACTTGTGGTTACAGCAAAATGATGCTAGCTGTCAGCAGGGCGTACAAAACAATGGAATTGATGCATAAAAAGTTTTCTGGTAGACTAATTTCACACACCGTAAATAGTAATTGGCGAGCAAAATCTTCCTACTTCAATAAACCCAGAGCAGTTCACTAAGTTAAAGACGAGGTTGAATGCATTATTGTTGATTTTAAATTAGCATACATGCTTTCTTGTTCTGTTTATCTGTAGAAAGGTAGGTAGGTAGGTTTAAAGTAAGTGGACTTTTTACGCCCTCCACTGCGACCGCTCGGTCTATTGTGGCTCACACCTTTTTATATTTTTCCCAATAGGATCGGACTTCTAATGAATCCGATACCAGATTGGGAGAAAGTTCTCACATCTCCTCTTACTCGTGTCACTACCGGACACGAGCACAATGTGTTCTGATGTGTTCTGGTGTCCCTGTCTTCTGGAGAGTATGACGAGCAGACGATTAGATCCATCATGCCTCCTCTCCCGGTCTAGTGACGTGGGTAGCTACCAGGTCCTTGTTACAGGAACCAGATGGATTGGATTAAGAGAACCCTTCCTAAGCACCTGTTTGTTCGGGATGGATTAGCCCTTCCCCGTAAAACAGGCGCCGGTGACTTCGGGGGCACCATACGAAACGGATTCACCCGTTTCGGTCGGCGCACCTTTGTCTGCTTGTGACCTTGAGTGGCACCTTTCGAAACGGATTTATCCTTTTCGTTCAGCGCACCTTTGTCACTTTTTTCCTATGAAAGCGGTTCTGTCCGCTTTCTGTTTGGATCTAGGGAAGTAATAGTCCACCACGGCAGAGCCGCGCATTACCGCGGTAAGGCTAGATACTCTAAGAGGTCGCCCTGCATCTCAGAGGCACCATTGGAGACACCTATTTAAGGCACAGGATGTCATACACTCATCAGCACGGTATGCTTACACCTTGAGTTAAGCCTTGTGTTCATCTTAGCTTCGGATCCCGGTCCATACGGTGGCAACAAGACTTGCCGATAACCGGCAACTCTAGCGCATGTTCCAAAAGATCCTACTGGGCCCAACCACAAACGACGATGTGTGAACACAGCGGTTGGGATCTGTAGAAAGACTGATAAATAATAATTTATCCACTTATCACCCGATTTGTACATTTTAACACCCATTATAATCCATTTAAAAAGAAATAATATAATTAAAGATATTTAAGTAACCCTCTAAGTCCTTAAGGACAAAGAGTAGAGTTGAGCTATGTCATCACTTGGTCACTCCCATTTTTTGAAGAGACTGAGTTTAAATATTTATTTAATAAACGGATCGTTGTCAGAAAATTTACCACATTCTGCTTCTTACAAATATTTAAAAAACAAGATACCTAATATTTATCAAATTAAAAAATGCGTCTTCATTTAACACTCTCTTTGAGTTTGCGTAATTCTTTATTCCAATTATCCACAGCAAGTCGTTTTTACTATGTATGTTGCTTTTATAAGATATTTTATTTTACATAGGTGCAACATCAATAAAATTATTTATTAAGAAGTACCGCTTTTTAATGTATTTTAAACAAAGCAACAAAATGAGTTTAAATAATTAATGTAATAGGTAAACAATTGGACATTTTTGTACAAAATGCAAAGTGCATTTTCTGAACAATTTAAACTTAGGTCGATCGCCTATGTAATCGTTACCTATTTAAAAAAAAACTGACGATTTAAAAACAAAACACTTATGAGTCTATATTTTTAATGATAGTCTTGTATCTGGTATTTACCAAGGAAAAGTTTAGGGGCTGTGATTCTGAATATAGCTGGCGCCATTTTTCGTTGCCTTTTTTTATCATGATACAATAGCAGGGCTGGGACGGGTCCTTTAAAAAAGGAATCGATTTCCGGATCCGGATCCTCGTAAAGGAATCGAATCACCAATAAAAATCACGATTTCTTTTTTAAGGAAAAAGAGAATCGATTTCTATTTATCGGATCACGAATTCGGATCATTTTTAGTTTTTATACTACGTAACTACGATACGAATGATATTACATAATCCAGATGGTAAATCAAGCGTCAAAGATTTTAGCCTGGAGCCCGAGCAGCGAAATATAATTTAAGCCTCATTTTAAAGTGCTGTAACTCTTAGTCAAATTAGTTTTTGATAAATATTCTTTAAATTTGAATATGGAACATTTTTTTGAACTGTATTTCAAAACTTGCGATACTAGATCTTCATAAGGTTTTTAATGTGATTCTTAAAATAACCTTAAGCAACTTATAAATGGGACATCTTATTGTAATTTTACAGGAAGTTTCACAAGTACCGATTAATAATTACTCTCCTTGCGAAATATAAAAATGTATTAAAATTTTTAATTCATTTTTTTAAGACACCCTAAATAGAAATAATAAAATGTCCCATTCTTTATCTTTAGTTTCGATAATCAATGTAATGCCAATTAAAAATCTTAGGTAAAAATTTGGAAATTTAAAATGGAAGATTTAAAATGGCAGATTTTGGCATTTATAACCTAAATTTGCCTTAAATTTAGGATATAAGGGTTTTTGAAGGTGCTAGGTCAAAACTTGGAAATTTCAAATGGCGTATTCAAAATGGCGGATTTTGGCATTTATAAACCAATTTGTCCCAGATTCGAAATATAAGAAATGAATTATTTTTGGAATCGATTCCGTATCATTTTAAAATGACTTGATTTCAGCCTTCGTATCGTTAAAAAAGAATCAATTCCTACCCAGCTCTATACAATAGTATTAAATAATTTGATAATGTAATTAAATAACTACAATATCAAAAATTTTAATACCTATATTAAAGTCCTAATTACAAATTAACGACGCCACTGCTTAGCAGATACCAGGCACCAAAACACACAAAACGACCGTTATCAATTGCGT
This sequence comes from Listronotus oregonensis, assembly GCA_019359885.1. Classification (NCBI taxonomy): domain Eukaryota; kingdom Metazoa; phylum Arthropoda; class Insecta; order Coleoptera; family Curculionidae; genus Listronotus; species Listronotus oregonensis. The sequence continues at coordinate 139,414 of JAHBCN010000338.1, forward strand.
AAGGTCTGTAATCCATAGAGCTAATGTAACATCATGCCATATGCACATATTTTGAAATCCAAGCACTTGCTTCTAAAAATAACCCCCTAAGTACACGCAGGTCTAGGTTCTTTACCTTATGCCTATATCCGGCTTAGCACCCCATTATTGCACCCTACTTTTTCACTGCTTAGTCTATTGCGGTTGAATGTATTCGATGTTATATAGTGCATCATTTTAATACCGAAGTTGTTTTGCGTTTATAAAGCTCACGATAAAAAAGAGAAAAGCTTTAATTTATGTTGAAGTTAAATGGTGGAAGTGACTTACAGGTTTTATAATTAATTAAAAAGTGCTGCATAATTTAAAATAAAAACGTACTACTAGTATACAATGTGTTTTACTTTTTGTATAAAATTTTGAATGGTGTCCCCCAATTTAAAGCCAGTGCAACTCGGTTTAGGTTCGGTCGAGTTTTTGTGAAATAAACCAAAAAAAGGTCTTACGGAGTTTTAGAATAAAAATAACTTAACTGAAAACACAATAATTAAAGTTTTCAACCTTTTTTGTCAGTTGATTTTATAACTTAACACTTAACACGAAGCACTAAAAAGTTATTAAACTTGTTTTAGGATTAATTTACTAACTACATAAATTATTGTAAGGGTACTTAAAGTCTGTTTATACATTTACTATAAATTATTATTTCAGTTTCATGTTTCCACTATTCTGTCATTTACTTTTTCTTTTAACGTTTTTATTTATGTTTTATTACTGAGAATTAAGAGTTGTGACGCCTTTCTACAGACATAAAGTTGTTTAGTATAAATATATATTGTATATAATATATATATATATATATATATATATATATATATATATATATATATATATATATATATATATATATATATATATATATATATAGTTAATTTTTTTTCCCATAGTTTTTGTTATTAATAAACGAAGTGTATAAATAAAATGTCAAAACATATCTTACATTTTTTTTATTTTTATACATCGCTTAAATAATTACAAATATTTATTCAACTTGGCTTTCTTTGCTGGGATGGGCTGCAATCCATTCCAAAGCCCTGACAATAGCTGCTGGCACTGGTGGAGGAGTGTTTTCATCAACAGGGGCTACTGGAAGATGGGCACCTTGTGGTTGAAATCTACAATAAAAAAACAAAAGGGTTAAAAATGTTTATTTAAATTACATAGCCAAACAGCTGACTACAAGAGTCAAAGAACTGACAAAGCACAAGAGCATATTAAGATTTAGCAAAGAAAATTCTAATTGCACGAAAATACATTTTTATAACCTTGGCATCTAATAAAAACATTGTTAAAATGTCCTTTAATATGTTTTATAGCAGGTATCGAGCATTTTGTAAATAATGTCTTAATGTATGTACCAAACGGTAAAAAAAACTAAAGTGGGTATCAAGCAATCATCATATACTTGTTAACCTAATACAAATATTTTTACCTTTAAAGAATAAATTCTTAGTGGTTACAGTTATTTATTTTTATTACCTACCCATTTTCGTTGGCAACCCATGAAAGTTGAACTGGAGTTCCATCCTTAGCGGTATAAGAGACAGAGCCTTGAACCTCTGCGGCTTCATTTTTTTGACCGGCATTTTTAAGGACACCTTGTTCCTGTACACTTATTCCGTTACCAGTTTCAAAAGAATTTTGCCATGATCCATCTGGGCTAATATCCTGACTCTGACTAAGGATTGGAGCGGGTTGATTTTCAGAGAGAACAGCAGCTGAGGCAATAGCCACCAAGGAAAGAGCAACGATCTGGAAATGGTATTTTTAAAATAATTATATAGTTTTTTAATAATTATAATTATTTAATTACCCTTAAGTTTTATTCCCTATGGTCAGTGGAAAAAGAATAAAGCTTAAATTAATACCCTTAGTTTAGATGCTTTTTTGCAAACATGCAAAGATCGTGACTTTTACAAATAAACTGAAAAGAGTTGCCTAAGTACTTTGTTTTGCCCTACTAGAAGCTAATAGAAGAAAAACTATAAGTACTCATTAGTAAAAGCATAGGTTCTGATATTACCTTTAGAAAAAAAAGTCATTTAGGGAGGCAAGAATAGAAAGCTGTCTTATGAATGTGTTTAAATAAAGTAAAGAATTTAGCGTTCTGTAAAAAAAGTTTTAAAAAAGTCTTATTAATAAAATATTCAGAGGTTACAGGTAAAAGTGGAGAAATACTTTTTAGTTCAAAAAAAAATCAAGCTTTTAAGCTGATGTAAAGTGTGCAGAAAACTTTGTTAAAAAATAGATCACCCTGGACCGATTCTAAAAAGCAAAGGGCTATTAAGTCATAAGGTTACCAAGAACGTTTTACAATGTACAAAAAAGTGTTAAAATATTGTATTAAAAAAACAAAATTTTATACTTTTAGCATAATAGATTCACAAAAAGTAATACTTTGGAGTGATAGGATTTTATTTACACGGTTCAAATAGAATTTTAGCTTTTTATAGTTTTTAAAACTTTATAGTAAGGGGACAATTTGGGACAATTATATAAATATTATTTTTTAGGCTGTTCTATTATAATTAAAAAAGCGTTAAAATTACGTATAATATATAGTATCCTCCAAAAGGTATACAATCCAGTCAGAAAACTGATCTAATAAAAATAATTTTCTCAACAATATTATACCCAAATTAAATTCAGCAAAAAAGTATTTATATATTCTAATATTGACAACGTCCAATTTAAAGTCCATTAAGTAAAGGTAGGCTTTGATCGTCCAAGCCCTCTAAAATAGTTGATATGCACAAAAATGTGCCGAAAAAGTTTTTGCTTTTAAATAACTTTGCTCAAAACAAATAATAAAAATTAAACGGAATATAAGTTATGTATAATTATAAATATAATTTAAAAATTTAACCCAACTAAAAATTGTTTACTAGAATTGCAAAAACGTTTACCAGTTCTACTTTGATATATAAGTAGCAATATAAAATAGTTTATTAAAGCAAAATACGTTTTTTTTCTAAGCAACTATTAAAATATTTTTTTGTACATTATTAAATAATATGCAGTAAAAATACATAAAATATCTTAAATTTAAGCTAAATAGTAAATGTTAAATATAATAATATTTAAATTATTATTACTTACAAAGGATTTCATTATGGTTATTGCTTTCTGCCGGGAGAACACTAGCAAGTGATTAAAAATGGCAAACGTTGGCATTTATATAATCCCCAATGTTGAAGTTACATCAGATTTTATTTTTTTTTAAGGTTAAAAATCTTCTTTAAAATTCAGGGTTTTTGAATTAAAATTATACTTTTAATAGCTTGTATGGGTCAAGTTATAAATAAATTTTAACGACCAATTATATTTGAACATATTATATTCATTCAAATCTATATACACGTTTGGCGAGTTGAATCTTACGGATTGAATTTTAATGTATTAGACACTAATAGATAGAAAAGTAACAGAGAACGACTGCATCGGTAACCTCCACCGATAGCGACCCCGTTTCCCCCATCCCCGCTCGCAATGTAAATTTTGGGGTGGAGGGAAAATTTTTTCCTCTACTCCGTCTCCTTCTTACACATTGCGCAAAAATCATATTCAAAAATTTTTCAACCCGGGGGCTTTTTTATATGGAAATAATAGAATTTTTCCTGCAAAAAAAAATTACAATTGTTATTATACAAAAATAGCACCAGCTTTTTGGCAAAATCTCAAAAAGTATAAGTAATAGCTCAAATATTATAAAAGTTTCTGAAAGAGCAGGAAATTTTAGTAAAAAAGTTTTTGTTCCCGGAATTTTAGCTCCAATATTTATAATTTTAATTTAATTGAAAATCGGCCCCTCGCGGCAATTTCGTCATGCGCGCGTCGCCACTGTTGTGAGCGTAGTTTTTAAATAATTTTTTTATGCAATTAAAAATTAATTTAAAAAATTTAAAAATTCTGGTGTCACCTAGACACTTAAAGAATATGATCCCACGATAATAAAAGTTGTATCACCATTTTTCAAAAAGTTATTGAATTGTTAGATACTAGTTTTTTTACGGGTCTCTGTTGTCATAAAAGGCATTAAAAGTGTAAATAATTTAAAAAACGATTCCTGAATAATTTATTTTAATAATAAACATAAAAAAAAAACAATTATAAACAGTAAAATATTGTTTTTAAGAACTTTTTTTTTTCAAAAATCATTATTATCTTACGCTAACAATATGGTAAAAAACAAATGGCAATATATATATATATATATATATATATATATATATATATATATATATATATATATATATATATATATATTTAAATTATATATATATATAGAGGAGAGTAGTCGCGACTGACTAGTTAAGAAAAAATATCGAAACTAGAGTAGTGGGTGTGCAGTTTTTTTTAAATTATTGAAAATGGATTGGTGGCCTGGTTTAGTAATGAAACCCTTTTCTGTTTTGCCCAAAAACTTTCGAGAGTTTATTATTTTCTCCCTTCCTCAGGACTAACTAAAAATAAAGTTTTTACAATTAGAAAAATAACCTAAAAACCTTAAAAAGATTTAACCCCACCAAAGTGGGTTGCTATGTGAAACCCAAGCAATATCCGTGCGGATAATCAAGATTTATCTCCATATGTATGTTAAAAACTACATCTTTAAGGAAAAAAAAATGTATATAAAATTCCATGTAAAAATGGTAACAAGTCATATGTTGGACAGACATCTAGAAATTTAAAAGGCCGCATCACTTCCCACAAAAAGTGATTGTAGGCGAAGTGTTCATTCATGTGCTTTAGCGGAACATGTCTTGGTGGATGATCACCAAATTGACTGGGATCATGCTGAGATCTTAGAAAATGTCAATTCATATCAAAAAAGACTATTCCTAGAAATGGTCCATATAAATCTGGAACCCAACGTTCTCAATAGAAAAGTGACATCTCAGATCTTAGCACGGTTTACAGTTATCTATTACGGTTAGAACAAGAAAAATATCGTAGCTTAATTGACTGTCAGCTCCTGACGAATAATTCTTTCTTTTAAAAATTTTTTATAATTTGTTTTCCTTGACGTTTGGAGAGACAGTGTTTCCTCTGGTTTTCTTTTCTGTAGTCATTTTCATACCTATTTTCTTCTAAAATTAAAGTTTTATACTATAACAAAAAAGTCAAACCATGAACAAAAAGAAAATGACAGGAAGTGCTGGGTGTTTCACCGTTTTCCACGGGTCTTGGCATACTTTTAATACTAATCTCTTAAAATTAAAATTAAAAATACTAAATAAATTTACTCAGTCAGGTACTGTACTGTGGAACAGTTCCTAGATTATTATATAGATCCTGCGCTGTAGAAATAACAAGATATGTCTTTTCTTTCACATTCATTAATCTCGCATCCCCCTTTAAATTTTGAGTAACGAATGTCGGTGATCCATTCAGATAGTTTATACATTCGATCACGTCTGTCAGAACTTTTAACCCCTTTTTTCCCGTGTTCTTATTTGTTCTCTTTTTGGTTTAAATAATTTTTTCCCCCAAAGAAGTTTTTAACATTTCATATGGAGATAAATCTTGATTGGATATTGCCTTTCCACATAGCAACCCCCTTTGGTGGTTAAATCTTTTTAAGGTTTTTTTGGTTAGTTTTTTAATTGTAAAAACTTTTTTTTTGGTTGGGGGGGAAAAAAATTCTCTCAAAACGGAAAAAAGGGGGGGTTTTATAAATCCGCTAATCCTTTTTTAATAATTTAAAAGGGGCCCCCATTTCATTATATATATATATATATATATATATATATATATATATATATATATATATATATATATATATATATATATATATATATATATATATATATATATATATATAATTTTATATAAAATTAAAAAAATTTTTAAATTTTTTACATTTCTTACTTTAAAAGTTAATAATTAATGAAATAAAATATTTTTATAAACTTTTATAAGTTATTTTATTAAATATATTTATAAAAAGGGCTCCAAAAACAAAAACTTTATAGATTATTTATTTAAACTTTTATACCATACCGCCTTATATGACAACAGACCCGTAAAAAACTGTTAATTAACAATTAAATAACTTTTTGAAAGTGTCTAGATGACACCAGAGTTTTTTCAAATTTTTTAATTAATATTTAAATGCATAAAAAACTATTTAAAAACTACGCTCACTACAGTGGCGACGCGCGCATGCCGCAACGGCCGCGCGAAAGCCGATTTTCAACGTTAAATAAAAATTATAAATATTGGAGCTACAATCCTGGGAATTAAGAACTTTTTTACTGAAATTTCCTGCTCTTTCAGAAACTTTTATAATATTTGCGCTATCACTTAATACTTTTTGAGATTTTGCCAAAAAGCTGGACGGCTCTTTTTTTTACAGATTTTTATTAATAAAAATTGTATTTTTTGTGCAGAAAAAATCCAAAATACGTCTTTTTTTAAATGCCATTCCGAATTGTTTAAACTATTAACCATATTTTTAGGAGACTTCCCGACTAGACTAATAATTTTCAGTTTAAACAGAAGTGCTACCAATCTTCATCATGTAACCTATATTTTTTATAGCATTTTACAGGTATTTATAAATGGATTTTTTATATTTGTATTTTACATATAAACAGCATTTATACGGCATGCCATAAAATGATTTGGTTTTTGTTCCTAAAATGGCTTCATTAGTGCGGTTTTTCTTTTATGATGGGATATAAAATATTTATGCAAAAGCGCCATGAAGATAATTGGTCCGTTAAATGTGAGAACAAAATATTTTTAATAAATAGGATTTCATGCTCTGGAATAAATTACTCGATAAATTATCAATAGTAATATTACCAGCGAAAACAACTTTCCGAGATAAACAGAAAAAAATTAAATACTTTAAAAGCAAGGGTTTCAAGTATATTGATTTTAAGACTTTAATAATTAGTTAACAAATTAATGCATAAATAGGAATTAATAAGGATGATTAATGATTAAGGCCAAGGATTCAGATCATTATTCGCCAATTATTGCCCGAGTTCTCTACTTATAATATTTTTTTTAAGTGTTCGTTTTGTTACTAAATTGTGGTAATCATAAGTTTGCTTGAATTTTTTTCGGGATGTATTTCATTTTTGAGCAACCAACTTGACAAGGTTATAAATAAACTCTTTGTTTTGTTTTGTGTATTTTTAGTTGCCTATAATATAATCGTTGATTAATAGAAAATCATGCATTCATAGGGGCTATTAATGCATAATTTTGTACACGTTAATAATACACGTAAATGAACGATCGCCGAGAAATTATTAAAGCTAGCCTCGGACAATTATAAAAGGAATTTAAAAATATAATATATACTATAATACGGGTGTTTTGCACTAAAATTATGGATATAGTCCAGTAACTGAAGACCTGAAAGTACCCAAAGCTGTATAATCTGTACAGTTTTCATTTGTGCGAGAAAAAGTTTATCACGATTCCGACGTGGGAACCCGCTGAAAATGGCCCCTCAAAGTCCCAACAATGAGTTTGCCGCAAATATCTGCCAAAATATGCGAATTAGAGAATTTTTGTTTAGACAAAAAATGAAGATCACTTCAAAACCTACAAAAATGGTTCTTATTATTATTTACCAATATTTTTCTCAAAAACGGCCGGCCAAAAATCCATAACATTCCACACTGGATAGATGTGGTAGTAGGCTAAAAAATGCAGATGGGCAAAACAATTTTTTATTAAAACGCAAGAAAGATGGTTAAGGAAATTTTCTGAGATCATTGAACACTTACTAAGATCTCATTATAAAAAAGAAAGGTTTATAAAAAACCATTTTTTCAAAAAATATCAATAAATTAATAAGATACTCTCAAAATACTGTGAAAAAAACTTTGACCGCTTTTTTAATATTCTAGAAAAATCAGAATGGACCCAAACTCATATGCAATGATAGGTACGGGTTTTCCCATTTCGATGAACTTTAAATGATTAAAAAATGTACATTATTGCCCGAGTAATGGAACAATTCGTCCGCCCGCTTATAAGTGAATCCATGAGGATAGCGGCATTCTGGCGGTAGAGCGGCAGCTGAAATGAGGGGACTTTTGGGTCCAGTTATCTTGAAAACTATCAATTTTTTGAAAAAAATTATAAGGATCATTTTTGTAGATTACAAGGCGGTTTTAATTTTTTGTCTGAACAAAAATTTTCCATTTCGCCTATTTTGGTAGATATTAGCGGGAAACCCATTTCTTGGGCTTTGAGAGGCCATTTTCAGCCCTTTCCCACCTGCTAATGTTGATAAACTTTCTTTCGCTCGAAAGCATTCCCGAAGATCTAAGAATTGCGCCACAAGGGAAAACTGTACAGATTTATTTACAGCTTTGTCCCTTCATTTACTGGACTAATATTACAGTTTTGTTAAGTACGCGGAAATGTACTTAGTGTTAGGTTTTTATTGACTGTGTATTAATGAACAAAACTGTTTGTACTAATAAAAAAAGTTAATACAGACGAAAATTACCAAGTCAAAAAAGAGTGGAACAAAATTGTGGACAGAACTTGGTCCAATTTTAGATCTCAGTACTTTAAGAGGCCGAAATTTTTGGATTGGAACTTGGCCCTTATTTTACATATAAGTGTTTTTGGTGGGATTACTCTTACTATTAACTCCTAGATTAACGTATATGTTTCTAAATTGCAATACTTTGACCCAGTCTGCCTTACCCCAAGCTGTTAGTAGAACCTCTCTCCGGACACCCTTGGTAACTTGTTTTTTAGCCAATTTCATTTTGTACTTATGTTATTTTAAATGAAATAAATACATTTTATTTGGGTAATTTAGTTTATCAATTTACAAGAAAGAAACAAAACGTACCTGTTTTTCACTCGGTAATAAAATTTCCATTAAAAACCTGGAAAAATCAACACTAGATATGGAATACTCCTAAATATTTAATGATATGTTTGCTATTTTGTGTCATAAAAATCAAATAACATTTTATTTTTTCAAATGCTGAAAATTAATGACTTTAAAATTTTTTAATTTCTGTAGTATATTGTGGGAAAATAAAATATATATTTAATTGGTACATGATCCAAAACTGTATTAGCGGCAGTTAGTTTTGTTATGTCCAAGGATATACAGGATAGGTAAAAAACTAAAAACTAAAAGTATCCTTATCATAGCCCTCCTATTCGAATTTTTAAATTTAAAAACAAATGAAATTACCTCTGTATAATACATATTTTTGTTCTGATTTATTAGTCTTTTAAAGTAGCTGCAACCAAATCACTTTTCGTTTCATCTTAAACAGACGCTTTCGGATTATCATATCAGATAGGGAGGACTGGAAAGAAGGCCCTCCAATCAAAGCCGATCATATCTGGTATACAGATGGCTCCAAGACCAACAAGGGAGTAGGAGCTGGCATCTATGAAGACAAGCCTAGAGAAAAGATAACCTTAAGTCTTGGTCAGCACGCCACGGTTTTTCAAGCGGAAATCGCAGCAATAATGCATTGCGCCGTGCGGATTAAAGAAAAAGGAAGTAAAGGAAAACACATCGTCATTTACTCAGACAGCCAAGCGGCCCATAAGGCCATCAGTTCTCCAGAAGTTAATTCCAAACTAGTGGGGGACTGTATACAAGGCTTGAAAATGTCGGCCTGGCAAACAAACTTACGGTAGCTGGGTACCAGGCCACGAGGGCCACCCAGGTAACGAAGAGGCCGACGACCTAGCCAAAAGAGGATCAGCCATGGAAATGATAGACCCGGAGCTATTCTGTGGAATCTCGGCAGGCCTCTTTAAAGCATCTATTAAGAGTTGGGTAGACAAAGAGTTTCAAAGCTGGTGGGTACAAACACCAGGACAACGACAGGCAAAGCAGTTCATTAAGACATGCTCGACCAAGTTTACTTCGGACTTACTGAACCGGAGTCGTAAGGTCGTAAGGATAACGGTAGGTCAACTAACAGGACATTGTAAACTCAACAAGTACTTGGAAAAAATAAGCCTGGTGGAGGATAACCTGTGTATGTTCTACCAGGATGTGTGGTGCGACTGTGAAGCGCTATATAGGCTTAGGTTTACTAGGCTTGGTGAGGAAAAGCCAAAACCGGCGAGATATATGGAGTGGCCAGTATTAAGATTTTGGAGTCTAGTTAAGAAGACAAGGTACTCTAAAGAATGATAGGAGAAACCACAGTAAATCTGGTAAGGTTGCAGTGGTCTAATCTAATCCTTATCATAGCCCTCCTATTTGAATTTTTAATTAAAAAAAATGAAATTACCACTGCATAATACATATTTTTTTGTTCTTATTTATTAATCTTTTAAAATAGCTGCAACCAAATCACTTTTGAAAAACTTTTATCAAATTTAAACGTATTTGTACGTTTTAACTGGGTTTATATTTTTTAGCTAACCGCCAACTTCAGGTTTGTTGCTATTATTCTTTTGAACAAGGCAACTATTTTATTAATAATAACGTTTTATACATATAAAAAACATTTATTTTTACCTACTGAAATTATAATGGATGGAAATGAAAAAAAAACGAGAAAAATGCATTATAGTCCAGGAGGAATCGGCGCATGAGTACCGAAAACTATTCCACCTCAATTTTTTATACGATCCTCTTTAAATTGCCCAACTGATGATATAAACGCATGTTGCCATGGCGCCACCTGGTGCCCTATTATTTAAGCCGAAATTGTTTAAACAATTGCAAGGAATTGTTATTTTTTAACCGGACAATTTTTTTCATATTCTATATTGAAATATAAATAAAAAAGGTTCCACAGGACTTTTTACAATATAGTTACTATTTTTGGAGATATTAATTTTTAAAAGTTCAAAAAATCTCAAATTTGGGTACTTTTGCCCATAAAAAAATATATATTAAAAAAAATATTAAAATATAAAAAATATATTTTATTAAAAATAATATTTATTAAATATAATATTTATTAAATATAATTTTCATGGGTCAAAAGGACCAAAATTAAAGATTTCTCGAACTTTTAAAAATTCATATCTCCAAAAATATTAACTTTATCGTAAAAAGTCATAGGGCCTTTTTTATTTGTATTTCAATAAAGAATATAAAAAAAATGTTCGGTTAAAAAATAACAATTCCTTGCAATTGTTTAAACAATATGGCACCAGGTGGCACCATGGTAACATGCATTTATATCATCAGTAGGGCAATTTAAAGAGTATCGCATAAAAAAATTGAGGTAAAATAGTCGTACTCATGCGCCTATTCCTCCTAGCCTATTAGGTAAGTGAACAAATATAAACTTAGTTAATATAGCTAAAGACGAAAGTATTTAGGTTCTTTGTATGCTCAGCCCCCCTTTCAAATTAACTTATTAATTTGACGGGTAGCTAATAGCTATTTTCGATACACGTTGCGAACTAGTACTGTTTTAGGCACGTGATGTGATGATTGTGGACCGAAATGGTCCCATTTTTAAAAAAACTTAGTTGTTAGTGCTATCAAAAAAGTAATATAGGCAATATGTGCTCTTTTTGTGTCAAACCTGAAATGGTAAAAATCAAAATCTGAAAAATTTCGCTCGCCTAAGAGATATGGGGAAAAATAAAAAAATTATCAATTTTAGAATGGCCCTTTATTTTCATAGGTAAAAGAGATACAAAAAATGTTTTATGCAAAAGTTTCTTTATAATGACTATTGAATAATCTGTATTTTTCAGAATTAGTATACGGAGTCAAGAAAGTTATCGGACCTATCCTCATTTTTTTAAATGGAATACCCTATATATTTTAAACTAAAAAGATCGCATATCAATTTTAAAAAATATAACCCACCAATAATATTGTGGGTTTTCAATGTGAACAAAAGCTAATATCCTAGAAACAAAACTGTGCTGACATTGTAGCTACATTACACAACATATTTAAACATACAAATAGTAAAAGAAATAGTTGGCATAAAAAAGTAAATTAAAACATTATATAAACGAAAAAAAAAATTAAGAAAAAGAATAACGAGAATTTGTTGTCAATGCACTCTTGACATCCTTTTCGAACGGATTTTAAAGCATTTATGATGTGTAATGGTTTTATTTCTGCAAAGGTCTCATGAATTATTTAATCAAGTTGTTGTGGGTTTAAGTTGACTTCTTTATAAATTTTATTTTCCAAAACACCCAAAAAAAAAAGATCTGAAGGTGTTAGATCTGGGGATCGTGGTGTCCACCTTATAGGTCCATGTGTTCATATCCAACTTTTTCTAGAGTGAGTATTTATATAGTCTCTTATTTAAAGAGCTTTATTTAAAGGAACATCATCAAGGATATATAAAAGTTTGACTGAAGTATGTCCAGATATCTATCTACATTTAATTTTTTTTCAAAACAGCGATACACTAGTTTATTTGGAATAAAAAATAACTTACATTTACCCTAAATCGACCTTGTTGACGAACAGGTCGTAGGATGTGGAGATTTGTGGAGTTCCAATGTCTTTTATTATATCGGTTAAGAATACCGCAACTTGTTTCCCGACTTTCATCTGATCAAATATTTTTTTTTGAAAAAAACGATTTTTAGATTTATTTAAAAACCAGTAAAAAAATTCCAATCTTCTCACATCATCACCAAGGTGCAAATATTGGGTAATACTAACAACAAAGGAAAAATATTAATTGGACGTCAAACTTGTTTGCGCCTTAGAAAATGAAATTCCAGTTTCAGGTTTATATTTTTCTGACGAAGGTATATTTTTGTTTCTAAAATTTTAAAGTGATTTCAGAGAATAAAATTAGGGTGGGTGCTTAAGACGACAAGACAGAAGTGAAAACTTCACCAAGACGAGATTCCTTATTAACCTTTCACAATCTAACATCCGCAAACCTTAAATTCAAGACGATAAAAAAAAACGATCCATAAAAAGCAAATACACCATACATTTGGTAATATTTTAGAATGTGGCTTTTCTTCCGACTGCATCATGAGCGTTGTGTAACGGTTCAGTCTCATTCAATACCCACAAAAAGTGCTAAACGCGCCTAAAGAAGTTTTCACTTCAATAAAAATTGAGCTGCTACTATTCAAAGCTATCATGGAATAGATCATTCTTACCTGAATATGGTGGCAAACTTAACAGAATTTATTCGTTTTCCTTGATTAATATTATAATTTTTGATCTTCTTTAGTGATTTCAGAGAAAAAAATTAGGTGGGTCAAGACGAAAAGACAAAAGTAAAAAATTCACCAAACAGATTCTTTTCCCACATCAACATCCCAAACTTAAATTCAAGACAAAAAAAAAACTACCCATAAAAAGCAAATACACCATACATTTGGTAATATTTTAGAATGGGCTTTTTTCCGACTGCACAGGGTTGGTAACGGTTCAGTCTCATTCAATACCCACAAAAAGTGCTAAACGCGCCAAAAAAGTTTTCACTTCAATAAAAATTGGCTCTACTATTCAAAGCTATCGGGAATAGATTTCTTACCTGAATGGGGGCCCTACCCCTAAAGACATATTTATTCGTTTTCCTTGTTTTTTTTTATTATAAGTTTTTGATCTCGTCTTCGTAAAAGAGCCGTATGTTTTTAAATTATGTTCCAGTCATTGAAATATGTCCTTAAATGGTTGCCGTCTTTCCGGGTAGCGAAAAAATATAAATTTTGCGCCATTTCCACTTTTAATATAAAGTGATATAATTTTTTTTTAAATTTAATATGTAAAAATAAAATTGGAGGTAAATATTAATAACGACTAGAATGTCAACATAGTTTTGTTTCTAGGATATTAGCTTTTGTTTCGTAGTCTGCTGTGCAGCTGTGGTTTAAAATATTAAAGTTTAAATAAATCGCATAGAAAATCAATATCATCCATGGTGTGTTATATTTTTAAAAAGAGAATTTAATATGCTATCTTTTTAGTTTAAAATGTACAGGGTGTGTGATTTAAAAAAAATTAGTTACGTCAGATACCTTTTTCTAACCCCGTATACTTATTCTGAAAGCGGCAAATTATTTAACAATCATTTTAAAGAAACTGTTGTATAAAACTTTTTTCTGTGTCGCTCTTAACTAAGGAAATATAGGGTCATTCCGAAATTAACATTTTTTCCCGTATCTCTTAAGCTAGCAAAAATTTTCAAATTTTGATTTTACCATTTTAAGTTTGATCTACATCTAGCGCGTCACGCCTATATTATTTTTTTAATAGCACTAACAATTAAAGATACCCTATAAAAATGTCAACATGGGACACCCTGTACACTTATAAAACACTTTTTAATACATAGGGTATACAATTTATAATAAAACCGCAAAAATAAATCTTCCCGTTAGGGGACTTTTATTAAAAATAATGATAAAAGATTTTTCCTTTACACAAAACCGAAAAATCTTAATAAAAATAAATTGTTTTGCTACACTCCTATAATATATTTTTAAATCTAAGTAGTATTATTTTCATAAACCTACCTTACCAGGTTATATAAGCGTAAGACGCTATACTTGGAGGGATTATGGAGATTTATCTGGATTGATTTGCATTAGGCCAGCTATTATAGTAGTAGTAGTAGATTATCTAAAAATATATTTAATAAATTTGTCATCGTCTATTGGTTCGTCCGTCCTTTTGTCACAGTCTTGTAGCTACAACATTTTTACATCGATAAAAATTTAATTTGCTGTGGGTTGTTTCAGTCCAAATACAGAATAAAAATTACAAAAAAAAATATTTTAGATTTTTTCATGTCCATGATCTGGAAAAATTAGAAAAATTATCAGTAGTTTCGTACACTCGCCTTTCGTACACTTCAGAAATTTACCTGAAATATTCTCGTTTTGTACACTTAATTATTTAATCAATTTTATGCTTCTCGTTTCGTACACGACCATTGTGACGACCCAAATAACCAACCAAATAAATATTATATTGATTCCACGTAGGGATAATTTAGACAAATTTAAAAGCGCTTAGTTCTGGTCGGTCATGGTTGATTCTAATTAGTTAAAGCGGCTTTTTATTTTCCCAATTATATTTCAGACGTAATAAATCACTAAAAATAGAAGCAGTAAACTTTTCCGTTTATGCTGCAATCCTGCCATGGCTTAATTAAACGTAGGGATAATTTAGACAAATTCAAAAGCCCTCAGTTTTGGTCGGTCATGGATAGTTCTGGCTAGTTAAAGTGGCTTTTTATTTTCGCCAATTATATTTCAGAAGTAATAAATCACTTAAAGTAGCAACAGTAAACTTTTCTGTTTAGGTAGATAGCTAAAACATGTATTATTAGATTATCTAAGATCACTATTATCCAAATAAATATTTTATCTTTCTGCATCCTAAATGTGAGCAATAAATATTTTGATATTTAGTTCTAAAATTACTTTTAATTCATTTTACCATATTTTACGAACCATCAGAGACAGAAAGAAACCTACTACCTTAGTTTTTGGTGTACAAAATACGGGAGTTTTTGAGGTGTACCAAACGCGAGTGTACAAAATAAGAATAAATCGTTTTGTAACTTTCAAATCGATGGACCAAAAATGTTTTATTTATGAAGTAAAAGCGCTTATCAGTTGTTTTAAATCATACAAGATTAAACATATTTTTTTAACTAAATGCTCTACAATCATCCAAATATTAGAGTACAACTTATTAAAATATGTAAAAAGCATATACGATCGTCGATCAATAGGACATAGTTTGATAGTTTCTTTGGGTTGCCAAAGCTGTTTTAGGAAAAAAAATAATAAATTTTGAAAATATTTTATCTTTGTAACAGTATTGTAAAAAAAATAATTGAAAACATATAGTAATAGAAACTTTTGGGAAAAATGATTTAGAACCTTTTAAATACTAAGATTGCGGAGATTGTCAAAGATATTCCAAAAAGGCGATTAAATGGAAAAATGACAACAATTTCAAAAACATTATGATGCAACTGTGTGGCATACGCTATTGTTTTTAAGAATGACGTTACGAACAGTAATTCTGTATTCCACTTGGAAATATAGCCTTCAGGTAACTAATTTGGTTTTTAATAATGTATTTGTGCAAGCAATTATTATTTTACCTTTATTCATTAAAAACAAAAACAAAAAAATACAGAAAAAGATGTGAATGTATCTTTGAGTAGTAGTGGTAATACAAAAATTAAACCGTTACTAAAACAGATGCAGATAAAAATGTATTTTTTTATTATTTATTTTCCATTGGTCAAAAAAAATCTTTAATATTATGCTTTTTGTATTATTTTCATAAAAAAAATCAAACATATTTTTGTGTTTTTTATAAAAATTTTAGTTTTTATTTGTTTTTGTGTTCAAAAGCAAACAAAAATTTAAAGCGGTCTGAGGCAACTTAAATACTTATTTGTAGCTAAACATTATAAAATAACCTAAAATAACCGTGGCTTCTAAGTTCTTTCTAGCTTATTAATTTTACTTGATTTATGATTTACAGTTAATTAAAAAAAATGAAAGTACAGTCGAACCAAAAACTTAAGTTTCATATACTTTCAAGTTTCATTATGAGGAAAGTTTAAATTTATAAAAAATGTCATAAATTATTCCCAAAATGTGACGGTGAATGATTTATCGTATAACCGAACGCTATAAACGGACAACACTTGAAAGTTTTAGCTTAAATTTTAAAAGTTTTGCAAAGTTTTTTCTTCGACATAAAACAGTTTGTCAGGTTACGCTCAAAGTGTTATATACAATGTATGTGCATTTAAAATACTATAATGTGGTACAGTAACACAATGTGTACTAATTCTCCATGAAGTTTAAAATTATTTTGAAGATTTATTGTGCACAATGTGTGTACTTTTTTCTCACCCAATCTACGGCATTTCATAAAAATGGACATAAATCTCCAAAATAATTACACAATTTTATGAAAAATTTTGTTCATAGTACATTTTGTTACTATAACCATTCCACTCTTTTAAGAGTGCGGGAACCTAGAAAGTGTTACTTGGATCTCCTTATGCAATAGAAAACCAACCGACTCTTTTTAAATCAAAATATCTAGACGCACGATAGCGCGCCAGTCCAAGTTCAGGCCTGATGCATGCAGTAAATATATTACAGGTAACATTTCAGCTTGTTTTCACCATATTATACCTTCCTTATTGTTTCACCTAAAGATATAGTCCAGTAAAGAAAGGGACAAAGCTGTAAATAAATCTGTACAGTTTACCCTTGTGGCGCAATTGTTAGGTCTTCAGAGATGCTTTCGAGCAAAAAAAGTTTATCAACATTAACAGGTGGCAAAGGGCTGAAAATGGCCCCTCAAGGCCTGAAAAATGGGTTTTCCGCTAATATCTGCCAAAATATGCGAATTGGAGAATTTTTGTTTACACAAAAAATGAAGATCGCCTTGTAATCTATAAAAATGCTTCTTATACTTTTTTTCGAAAAATTGATAGTTTTCGAGAAAACGGGACCCAAAAGTCCCCTCATTTCAGCTGCCGCTCTACCGCTAGAATGCCGTAATCTTCATGGATTCACTTATAAACGGGCTTACGAATTGTTCCATTACTCGGGCAATAATGTACATTTTTTAATCATTCAAAGTTCATCGAAATGAGAAAACCTGTTCCTATCATGGCATATGATTTATTTTTCTAGAATATTAAAAAAGCTGTTAAAGTTTTTTTTTCACAATATTTTGAGAGTATCTTATTAATTTATTGATATTTTTTGAAAAAATGGTTTGTTATTAACATTTTTTTTATAATGAGACCTTAACAAGTGTTCAATAATCCCCGAAGATTTCCTTTACCATCTTTCTTAAGTTTTGATAAAAAATTGTTTTGCCTATCTGCAACAATGCATTTTTAAACCCGTGGACAAGAAATTCGGTAAGAAACTAATGTGTGGATTGTTATGGATTTTTCGACGGCCGTTTTTAAGAAAATTATTGGTGTTGCGAAAAAAATGGTAGGGACTATTTTTGTAGATTTCGAGGTGATCTTCATTTTTTGTCTGAACAAAAATTCTCTAATTCGCATATTTCGACAGATATTCGCGGAAAACTCATTTTTGGGACTTTGGGGGGCCATTTTCAGCGTGTTTCCACGTCGGAATCGTGATTAACTTTTTTTCGCTCGAAAGCATTCGCGAAAACCTAAAAATTGCGCCACAAATGAAAACTGTATAGATTTATTTACAGCTTTGGGTACTTTCAGGTCTTCAGTTACTGGACTAATATGAAATTTGGTATGTAAATTTATGTAAGTATTCGTATTACCCGTAAAAAAAAATTAAAAAGTTATGTTAGGTATTTCTAAAGTATCCGATTTTAAAACACCCATTTTACTACTGACTGAGTGACTGACTCATTGATTTATCAAAATAAGGGGGCACTTCCTGAGGGAGTAGAAACTTGAAATTTATTATGTAAGTAGGTTTTACGGCGATAATATCGTATATTTTCTGGGGAATTTTAGAAATTTGCAATTTGATTGAATCTTAGTTTCTGAGGTCATTATCGTCTTAGCTTTGTTGTCAGCAGTAGTAATGGATCAAAAAACAACAGAAAACAAAATCAAACTGGATAGAACTCCAAAAACCTGACGAACTATATGATTGGCGAATTTCTCTGCCGAAAGAAAAGTGTGCTAATCTCAAAATACTTAGGAAGTTTTAAGACTTGCCTTTTGTCGAGGCAGAATATGATATGTCAGATGATCAATGTAATTTTTAAGTTAATTTACTTATAATTTCCTTGCTATGTATAGTACTGTTGAAATAAAAATATATTCTACCAAAAAAGATTTTTTGTGTTACAAAATTTAGGGAAAAAACAATTTTCTTATGGTTTTGGTTTAAATAAAAAAAGTTTCCAAATGAAAAAAATAAATTCATATTATGGTAGTACGGGATAAACTTAAATAATTTTCAAAAAACCTTTTACCCAAAATTTTAAAAAAATTAGTGAACTTATCCTTAAAGCTCAACGAGCTAATATAGAGTGATGGTATATTTATCAATGTTTCTGTAGAAATACCCTGAAAAAAAAACCTGTTTTTCCAACTTATTGCAAAATAAATATTTTTTTATCCTGCATAATTTTTAATAAACGGTTAAACAAGACGTTATTGTTTTACCAGATATCTAAATTTCGGCTTTTAAAAGTCCCTTTAGTATGCACATTTTTTTCTCGTTAATAACCCCTTTTGTGTCTTTATTACTTTTTAATTTCTTTAGTGTAACCCTTTCCTTTCATGTTTTATAAATTATTCTATAAAACTCCCAAATTCCAAGATATCCCTAATGATGTTTTAAGGTAGCAAGTGACAGAAGATATTAATTAAATATTTTACCCAGTGGCGCGTCACGTTGGGTTAGCGCTCGAAAAATACCTAAATACAATAGTCCAGGAGGCCACCGCAAAAAAGCTAGCCAATAAAAGATAGGCATGAAACATTTTTTTTATATTACTATGAACTATAGTCATTTCAAAGCCTCACTGCTGCCCCAGCTTAGCAGGTTCAAATTTCATTTTTTTACCTAAAATTTTTTGTAGCCCTTTTAGTTTTTGAGATATTAACGATTTAAATTTAAAATAAATAGGCAAATATCTCAAAAACTAAAAGAGCTACGAAAAAATGTACAAAACAAAAAATATGTTTTTTAATAAGCTCTATGAAAAAGGGGTTATACACATTTTTAATAAAATAAGTAATTAAGGAGATATTAACAAAAAAGTGATTTGGCCATTAAAAATTTCGCTAATAACATTTTTTTTGATACAAGTAAGTATACCAACTTTATTCATAGAATAAAACAAACTAATACACATGTGCCTCGAGGCATTGGGGGTTAACGTGGTGGCACGGATGTTTTAGTTAATTTTTTTTTGGTCCAATAACTACCCATTTCGATCCACTTAAAACTTTAACTAAAAGAAAATTTAAACTTTATTTTATTAAAAAAAATAAGTGCTTCCTCTATCTGGGTGTTATACCTAGCAGGACGTTTCAAGGGTGTAGCCAGGATTGGCAGAAAAAGAAAATCCTAGATTATATTGTTTGTTTTGATCGTTGTTTTTACCATATGAGTTTCACATGAGCAGTGGAGGTAGTAATTAAAAAAATATATAAAAATCAGAAATAGCTTGAATAAATGCGAGCGGCGACCAATGAAGGCGCATAACATTGGCTGATTAGTTGCCTCCCCTCTCACTCCGCATCCCGCCCACTCCGCTCCTATGTCTATTTTACTTAGGGTTACTATTTATTAATTTTTTTTTGGGTTTTCACAAAGCGTTTTGTGATTTATTTTTCTATAACAAAAAAAAACTGCGCTACCCTTGTCGTTATAAGTGACATTTTTTACAGTACGAAATGATGTAAACAAAAATTATATTAGAGATCACATCACGTATAGTTGGATTTCACAAGCCTGTTAGATTTTTAGGTCTTATAAAAAGCGTTGCAAGTTATAAAGCTCCTCAAAATTACAGTTTACCAGCGAACGACAGCTCTTCTAAAGGGGGGCAGCTGCCCCTCCCTGCCCGTATCTCGCTACGCCCATGGAACGTTTAGTAATTTTTGATCTCCTATGCTACTATGTGTATAGCTCATCGTGTAAATATTTTTATTATTGATTTAAATAATAATAATAATAATAATTTATAGAGACACTTAGTCGTTCAGAATGATCTTGAGAAATTTTTAATTATATTTTCAACATGATTTTTTTTTAATAGTTTATTTGGCAATTATCTTTTAAAACATTTCTCTTATTAGCTAGGCTTAAAGCCTTTTTTATTTAAATTATTGTATTTACTACTACTTTAATCAAATTAAAGTTTAAACATTAATTCAACTGAAGAAAAAAAAATATATATATATATATATATATATATATATATATATATATATATATATATATATATATATATATATATATATATATTTTTTGATGTTGAAAATATGATTAAAATTTTCTCAAGATCAGTCTAAACGAGTAACTGTCTCTATAAATTATTAATTTTATTATTTAAATCGATAATAAAAATATTTTAACGATGGGCTATACACATAGTAGCATAGGAGATCGAGAAATGTTAAGCGTCCTGCCAGGTATATAACACCCAGATAGAGGGGACACTTATTTTTTTTTTTCATAAAATAGAGTTTAAATTCTCTTATAAAGTCTTAAGTGGACCGAATTGGGTACTTACAGGACCAAAAAAATTAAATAAAATATCCGTGTCACCACGTTATCCCTCATTGTCTCGAGGCACATGTGTATTAGTTTATTTCATTCAACAAATAGAACATTCTGAATCAATTTTTAGATGGAATTGAATCAATTTTTAGATGGATCGGAGTTGGTATACTTATATGTACCAAAAAATATTGTTATTAGCCAAATTTTTAATGGCCAAAATCACTTTTTTGCTTATATTTTCTTTATTACTAATTTTATTAAAAATGTGTAAATAATCTTTTTTATAGAGCTTAGTTTTTGAGATATTTGCGTTTATATTTTAAATTTTAATAGGTAATATCTCAAAAACTAAAAGGGTTACAAAAAATTCTATATACAAAAATGACGTAGTTTTATTAGACCATTAATTTTAATTATATCTTTGTTTCTTAAAATCAATAATTTTCGAGTTATATTGAAAAAACCGAATTTTTACGATTCTTTTTAGGTAAAAAAAATGCAATTTTAACCGACTAAGGCAGCAGTGCGGAATTAAATTGACTATAGTTCATAGTAAAAAATGCTTTATGCGTATCTCTTATTGGCTTGCTTTTTTTCAGTGGACTACAATATTGAGTAAGATTTAACAAATTTTAAAGAAAGAAGAATTAGGGTTTTTCATACTTAACTTTTTTATTGTTATAATAACACATACAATTTGACCGTTTTACCAATTGAATTTTTTTGTATCGTATAATTTAATGGCTGTTTTAATAGCTATGGACTGTCGCTTTTTATATTTGCCCTAAGGCGCTTAGGGATAATACTATAATTTTAGAACTGTTGCTTAGCATGCATTGTTTTAAAACTAAACTAATTTTAATACTACTTTTATGCATACAGTTACATAAATCAAGTCTGTACCTGTTACTAACTTGGTTATTTTAATCTCACCTTTATTTTGGAGCTGTATGGTCATTTTAGAAATAATAATTTCACAGGTCAAAAAAAAAGTGGTGTGTGTTGGGTGTCGGACATTTACCGGCATTAATCTGCTACCACGGAATGTTTGGACTAAGACTATATAAACTATAAGGGATACGAAAAATTTTATAAAGCAAAAAATAAAGCTTTCCAAATTGTCTATATAAAAAGTTACATAAACATTTTTGATTAGATAAATAATAAAGGAGATCTAAATGAAAATGTAATTTTGACAAAAAATTTCAGTCCAAAACAGGAAAAAAAATATTTGTTGTATTAATGTGATTTTTGTTTTTTTTTTATTATAAATAATTTAGTTTATTTATTTAAATCCCAAATCAAAATTTGCAAAAAAAAATTCGAAAATATATACAGTGTGTCCCGTTTTTTATGAATACACCCTGATATCTTAGTTATTAATAATGCGATTTTATTTAAATTTTGGTTGTGATTGTATGTTAGCAAAATAAAGTATTTGGCATAGTGAACACTTTTATTTACTATTAGCGTGCGGTCTTGGGAAAAGTATATTGGGGCTTTTTTAAATAATTTTTTCTGTCAGATTTAAAATTAGCATTCCCAAAAACCCCTTAATTCATATTATTAAAATCTCAAGAGCTGATTTTAGCAGAAAAAATATTGATTTACTTTTTTAATAAATTCTTTATTCAAAACTATTATTTCAAAATTAAAAATTACATTATTTTAGAATTCTGCATTTTCAACATAACTACCTTCTAAAACAATATACTTTTCAAAATTTTTAAGTTTGGGAAGTAATTTATTGACTAACCAAAAATAATATTTTCTTGTAGTTTCCTGTCAGGAAATTACTCCCCCAACTTTAAGAAAAATGAATGTACGTTTAGGAACAATTGTTAAAAAGTGTATTGTTTTAGAAGGTATTAATGTTGCAAATACAGTAATCTAAAATAATGTTATTTGTAATTTTGATATAATAATAGTTTAAAAAAAAAAGATTTATTAAAAAAGTGACAAAATAAAAAAAATCTGCTAAAATCAGCTGTTGAGATTTTGAAAATATGAATTAAGGGGTTTTTGGGGATGCTGATTTTAAATCTGACAAAAAATATTTAAATAAATCCCAAATATACTTTAAGTTTTTTTTACCCCTCAAGACAGCACGCCATGGTAAATAAAACTGTTCACTATGTCAAATACTTCATTTTTCCAACATACAATCACCACCAATATTTAAAGAAAATCGCATTATTAATAACTAAAATATCAGGGTGTATTCATGAAAAGCGGGACACACTGTATATTTTTTTATTTTTAAATTTTTATGGGTATACTTTAAAAAAATACTGAAAACTTGGTTTTTTGATTATAACTCGAAAAATATTGCATTTAGACAAAAAGGTTATAATACTTAAATTAAAGGTCTTGTGAAAGTACATAGTTTATGTCCTATAAAGTTTTGTGTATCTTTTATAGTTTTTAAGATATTGACGTTTTTATTTTTTTTTTTTAATCGGAAATATGCGAAATTACGCCCTTTCTCGATTTTTTACTATTTGACCCCCAATTTTGACTTTAGATTCGTGTTTGGCGGAAAAAAATACGCCAGAAAATCTTAGTCCGACACCCAGCACACACCACCACACCACTTAAATCACCTTGTTTTTATATTCGATTTCTGATATTTATAGTACACGACGTTTAAAACTAATGATAATTATTTTTAATTTCAGGTAAGCTCTACTTGTTTTTTTCTTAAACGAAAACCGTAGTTGTGGTAAGTAGTTGTTAATTTATCTCCATAATCAATGAAATCAAAACAAAAATAAATGGCATGGTTCTAGATATTCCTTCCCCAGTGATTTTTGCTGTGTACCAACGGTAATTTTGTTCGATTTAGCACAGAATCTATAGCATTAATTGTTTAATTAGTTCTTTCAGGCTGACCAATATATTTAATAGCTTTACAGTTCATAAACACCTGACAATGTCGAGTTTCGTGGTCTTACCCCAATTGTTTACTAATGTTTTACCTAGACTGTTCTTATTTATTTACAAAATTACTTTACAGCCTAATTTATTCAGTCTATCTTATTAGTAATTTTTGGGATATAATTTACAAACTTAGAATATATTTTTTTATGCTGTAAAACTGTTTTGTAAGAACTGTTCGTTTTTTTATGTTTAACCGAGCCTTTTAACAATTTTTAAAATTCTATTTAATACAGAAGCATACTAACATAATTCTTGTTTTTAAAAACTAACTACAGATACAACAGTTTCTAAAAATATTAAATATATTGCGTAGCTGATGGCGCCTTAAAAAAATTATCCATTAAGGCGCGTTTACAACAAAGTTGACAACTAAAAGTTGACAAAAAATTGTTTGTAGAAAACTAAAAGTTGTCAACTAAAAGTTGCTTTTCTTAAATTAGAGAAACAAGTGAAAAACTTGTTGCCAAAGAATTTCCGCGAATGGTTTAGGCAGTAGTTCTCCAGTTCTCCAGTTCGCCACTAGTTTTCTACAAGTGGCTTGTGCAAAGCGTGCAGCAACAAATCTTCCAGTTTTAGTTGTCAACTAAAAGTTGCTTTTATTAAATTAGAGCAACAAGTAGAAGATTTTTTGTAGAAAACTAAAAGTTGCTCTTCTGACATTTAGAGAAACAAGTGAAAAAAAGCTTGTTGCCAAAGAATTTGCGCGAATGGTTTAGGCAATAGTTCTCCAGTTCTCCACTAGTTTTCTACAAGTGGCTTGTGCAAAGCGTGCAGCAACAAATCTTCCACTATTAGTTGTCAACTTTTTTTGATCTTTAAGACAAAATATTGTTTGTAGAAAACTAAAAGTTGTCAACTAAAAGCTGCACTTCTCAAATTAGAGCAACAAGTGGAAGATTTTTTGTAGAAAACTAAAAGTTGCTTTTCTTAAATTTAGAGAAACAAGTGGAAAACTTGTTGCCAAAGAATTGGCGCGAAAGGTTTAGGTAGTAGTTCTCCAGTTCTTCTCTAGTTTTCTACATGTTGCTTGCGAAAAGCGCGCAGCAACTTGTAGTTAGTTGTCAACTTTCTTTGATCTTTACCGACACTCCACGGGAAACTAAAATTAAGTGGAAGATTTGTCTCTCCACAAGTGGAAGACAGAAAAAGTTGCTGTATTTTGTAGAAAAAGCAACAAATTGCCGCAACTTGTGAAAAACTTAGTTAAAGACTTTGGCATAAACGCGGCGACACTTCAGGGGAAACCAAAATTTCGTGGAAGATTTATCTCTCCACAAGTGGAAGACGGAATAAGTTGCTGTATTTTGTAGAAAAAGCAACAAATTGCCGCAACTTGTGGAAAACTTAGTGGAAGACTTTGGTGTAAACGCGGCTTTAGGGTTTCTTTGTAGTCGTTATTTAATCCAGTTTCTGGCCAAAGCTTGTTTAACTTAGTTAAATAAAGAAAATGTGACAAGCATGTTTTAAACTGTGAAGTGGAAATGATTTATGTTGTTTTATTTTATTATCCTTGATTGTTTTCACGTATAATTTATTCCTGTATCTGTGGTGGTTGGTTTTCTATAAATATCAAAGTCAGTGTAATTATAAATGTTTTATGGTAAACAATTAAACATAACCTTTTAATACATTTTAAAACGACAGAATAATATGTTGTTTTAAAATGTATTAAAAGGTTAAAAATTTTATATTATTTGGCTTTTCTTTACAACATAAAAGGTTTAAACGATTTTTAACTTAAACAAAAGTTTTTGCAAAAACAAACTGTAATTTAAATGCATTTAGTATTATTATTATTTAATATCCCAAATTCAGTAACGAACTTAGAAGTGTTCTTTATCAGCAGTATATTAACAAAACCAAAAAAATTAACTCTTTTGGCTTAAAAATTCATTTTTGTTATGTTGTATGCTTATATTTATGTTTTAAAACTGTAGCACTAGGATAAATTAATGATATTTGATTTCTTGTTCTACTGGAGAACAAAAAAAGGTTCCTAGTACCGCTACTGGTT
Source organism: Listronotus oregonensis (assembly GCA_019359885.1). NCBI lineage: Eukaryota > Metazoa > Arthropoda > Insecta > Coleoptera > Curculionidae > Listronotus > Listronotus oregonensis. Next base: position 165,554 of record JAHBCN010000338.1, read on the forward strand.
TTAACCTTTATAGGTTAAACGTTATCTTACCTATCACTTACCTTCCAAAGAAAAGAAATTTTAATAACATTTGACAAAGCTTTTTAGAACAAAGAAATATCCCAAATTACTTGCTAGTTAAATTAAATTGGCCAAAAAGTTTTAATTCAATGCATTAAAATAATTTCAATTAACTTCTGATAGCGGTAATTTAATCATTTAAACACAAACGTTTTTAATTAAAATTGTTTCGTTAAAATTGTTTCGTGAATACTGATGAAATTAATAAAATACTGCATAAAATAGCGTAAAAAGTAGGTGCATAATAATTTTAAATTATAATTTATTTTAAATAACTTTTTGTATGGATAGGTCACGGTTGTTACCATATCACATCGTTTGGTAAATAAACATTTTTTACAGAAAATTTAACACCAACATATAGTTAAAATAGGTGTTATTTTTAAGAGTAATAAATATAAGATGTTTAATGAAAAATAAGTGATTAATTATAAATTAGATTTTATTTTTTTTAAAGAATTTCTGTAAAAACATGTGAACGCTGGTATTATAATTTTTTTCCCAAATAGCCGTTTATAGGATCTATGCATTTATGATACCTTGGCGTCACCTTTTTGACGTGGTCATTTCGGCGTCGATTTTTGGACGTCGAGCCAAGTCGCCGGCGGCCATTTCGGCGCCGGCCATTTTGGCGTTGGTAAAACCCTAAATATTTTTCCGTTTTAAAATCATTTTACTAACCAGAACGAACCAGATGAAAGTGGTAGCAGACCATCCAGCCAAATGGAAATTTATAGATGGCTTATGTCAGATGTCGAAAGGTCGAGATGTGTATTTCGAGTAATTTGTGGCCGGTTTATCCACCATTAAAATTAAACAAAGATGGAGTTCCGATTATCACATTTTACAGCTTATTAGAAACTTTGATGAACACGGGATTATTTTAAAATATATAAGAGGACTAGCACATAATTACCACATGTAGTAACTACGGCGACTTGACTCGATGTTGAAACAGCGACGCCGAAAAGGCGTCGCCAGAACGTCCCATCCCGCAGTTTACAGACAAAATAAGCAGTTTTGGTACCTAAAATTTAACATCAACAATAAATAGCTGAAAAAACCTATACAGTAAAAAGATTTGGTTAAATTGTAAATTAATCGCGATACTGTCAATAGGATTTCTACTAAAGGATTAAAAAACAAACCAAATGGTTTTAAGGCCATATTGGTGCATCACGAACTAAAGCATACTTTTTGGATAGGTGTTTTATTTACCGGCCAATCATTATAGTTGTATGTATGCTTATAGTTACTGGTTTTTTAGAACATCTTTTATTTATTTATGTATTGATTTATTTAAATAATTTAAAAACATTGTAAAAATTATAATGCTAATTGTATTTTTATATTTGGTTAGTTAGTTATAGAAATATTTCCGCAGTGGAGTAGCTTAATATTATTTCTAAATTGCGCTTTTACGCATGAAGTAAGACCTAACTATAATATACTGACTCTTTGATTATAGTAAATATGTCACAAGATCGGTAATAAAACGATCTAACAAGGAGTCTGTAATCAAAAGGCACAAAGAACTATGTAAATAAGGCAACTCTATAAATATTAGAGACCAATGGAACATTCTTAAGAAAGTCGGTGAAAATAAACATAAAATCCAACATAACTTAGTTTAAATTAACTATGAAGTTTAAAAAGTACTGGTAAAAACATTTAGATAATTTACAGAAGCGACATAAGGACACAAGGGACCAATCCAAAACTACGCAACAAAAATAATAATTTTATTTTAATTTAAAAGTGTATCTTTACATAAAATAAAACAACTACGTTAGTAACTAAACATTGACCATAAGCTAATAGTGTAGTAAAGTTATTAAAATTTGCTGTTAACAATTTTACCTCCCGTTAAATGTACTGTAGGATAAATATTCCAACATTAATCTACTCTATCCGCGTCATTGTTTTTAAATTCATTAAAAATAAAAGTTAATAAACGCTGCATTTACTCTGTCATAAATTTCTGTACATATAGAGCGGTCCAACGAAAAGTATGCCCCTAGCTTTTCCCCCTTTTTTTGTAATTTAACGTAAAAATACTCGAACACGTGGGTTTTGCTTTTGAAGGGGATACATTTTAGACATATGTTTAAACCTGTTCCTTAAACCCTCTTGCAAGGGTAAGTAACTACTCTAAAATTTTAAATGGAAAGTAAGGTCTAGTGATATAATAATTGAAAGGGCACAAAATTATCTTTTTAAAGATACCTTATTTGTTAAATTTTACTTAAACAGTTAATGCGAAAACGACTTCAAGAACATTAACCCTTATAATTTTGGTATTAATAAAAAATACAAATGTTTGATTATTAGGAATCAAAATACCTACAATTATTTCTAAATTCAGGTCCAAATTTATTTTTTTTTACTAAAGTAAAATTTCAATGGTAAAAAAACGACAGTTTTATTACAACTCCATTCCTCATTTATTGTTTGTATTTTTTTGTACAAATAACAACGGTAGATAAGTATAGGAAAAGAATTTAGGCAAACGTTTATTTAAGTCCCGTCATTGATTCAGTTTGATTGCTTTTAAAGTTATTTCAGTTATACTGTAAAAAATAGTTTATTGTATTTCAGAACGAGTTAAAAATATTAAACTTTATTATCAAAATACTAGTTGTGCTAGACTTACTGCTCGCTTGTTGAATAATAATCATCCCGATAAAAATGTGAATGATTCGTATGTTGTCTAGTTAGAGATCGAACGCTGTTAGAATAACACCGATACGTCACGGTTTTATACGGGTTTGCCATATGAGACCGTGACGTATCGGTGTTGTTCTTACAGCGTTCGATCTCTACTTAAAAAGTTTGTCGATACAAGATCTGTCTGTAATGTGAAACACCAGTTATAGAAACCGATCAGAAATTAAGCTGTGGACATCGTTGTTTTGGGGGTTTGTTGAGTTGGATCATACCCAAAGTACCCGTCAATTGGCTGAAGCCATAGGTGAAGATCCGCAGTTATTATCCAACATTTGTTTTTTTTTTATTTTTGATAAATGTAAATTGTATTTAAACGGAGCATTAAATAGGCATAATCGCCATTACTGGGATGACAGTAATCCACATTTATTTCGTGAGGGTCATACCCAGTACCCTCAAAAAATAAATGTCTGGTGTGACTTATTAGTAAATCATATCATAGGGCCAGTTTTTATTCCTGATAATTTAACTGGTAAAGTCTACTTAAACATGCCTTAAAATGCAATTGATCCTTTTATAACAGAAATAATAGAAGATGAACAATATCATAAGGCTGATCGGCTTAATTGTCAGCAAGATGTAGCACCACCTCCTATGTTGCTCCTGTAGGAGAATTTTTAAAAGATCGGTTCCCTGAACGGTGGATTGAAAGGAGAGGCCCAATTGAATTGCCTGCCAGTTCACTTGATTTATCATCGTTTCGACTTTTTTCTTTGGGGACACTTGAAAAATAAATGTTTTGCTACGAAGCCCGAGTCCATAAGAGATCTTTACCAACGGATCACAGCAGAGTGCAGAAGCATAACACCTGATAAGCTATAAAATGTTAGAAATAAATTTAAACAAAACATGTATTATTGTATGGAAGCAGATGGGTCACATTTTCAGCACTTGTTGAAGTAACGTTTTAATTAATCAATTAAACAATTCAATGTTCCACAGTATTTTTTTTATTACTAATAACTAAAATTTATTTGTATTTTTTATAATTAACAAAATTGTAGGGTTAATGTTCTTAAAGCTGTTTTCGCATTTACTGTTTAAGTAAAAATTTAACAAATATCGTACCATTAAAAAGATAATTTTGTGCCCTTTCAAATGATATATTTATTACTCGACCTCGCCGGGAGTTAAAGGCACAGGTTTAAAATGTCTAAAATGTGTCCCCATCAAAAGCAAAATCCACGGTATAAAAAAAGCAGAAAAGCTAGATGCTTACTTTTCGTTGGACCACTCTGTATAGTTGGGTTCTGAAAACAGCAGAGATCTACTTTGTTTTTAAAATCACTTAACAAAATTTATGCTGAACATTCACATCTACATATATTGGTTAACAAAAGTAGCAAAATCGCTTTACTTAGTCACTGTTTTAAAGATTATTAAACACAAATTATTGAACTTTGCTTTTAACAGTCTGGTAGTCCGGTTTAAGCCGCAAAAGTAAAGCTTGTGTTCGATAAAAAGCACTCCAAAAGTGAAAAGGGGATTTTTCAACTCCACTTGGCTAATGATGAGAATGAACAACTGTTGTCGATTTAACAAAGGGCGTATGTGCTGCAAAGAGTCCGGAACAATTGATTGACAATTGCCCATCACGTTCCGCGCTGTAAGCAAATGTGTACAGGGTGATTGCGATCGCATTAAATGCCTATTGTGTGGAATGGATTAGGCGGGGCGTAATAATTCATAGTGATAAATTATATTTGCATATATTGTTTTATTTGTTTTATGAAAGGTGAGTGTTTGATATATTTAGTTAAAGAGCATGGAACATTTTTTGGTAAATTATCTTTTTTGCTTCATAAAGATTTAGTCCTACCAACTATACTTTAACGCTTTCTGGCGGTAACTTGCAATTATAATATGTTATCCCCTTAAAGCGAAACTAGTCTATGTCTATTTTTGACATAACTCAGTGTCGTACTTCTCGTATGATAAATCTGCACTAAAAATTTTGAGCTCTTGAACATTGTAATTAAATCTTGCTTAGTAGGTATTTTTATTTCTGCAATCGAACGAAAATACTTTACTGTTTCATTTTGAAATTAAAATGATCTATAATATGAAATTTGACTAACAATAAACATAGGTTATTTCTGATATAAATGAACGAAATATGTATATAATTGCACGGGATTTTTCGCAGCCATTGGTAAATTTATAGAGTACTGTTAGAGCTGAACATATTTTATATGTTTTTAGACAAAACAAAGTTGCATGCTTTTTATATCTAACGTTTTTGTTTTTCGTGAATTAATTGGATGTCTTGATTTTTTTTTATTTCAAAGTCCCGGGTTTTATAACCATTTTTCATTTTTTTTATAACATAGTTTCGTCAAAAATATTTTAAATTTTTAAGCCCATTTTTAAATAATAATTAGTTTCCCAAAAAATTTTCCAATAATTTTTTCAGAAAGGCTCATCTTTACAGAAACCGTTAATTTTTTAAATTTTTTTAAATCAACATTGATTTGCAAATTTTTGTTTTTTTTCTTCATTAAAAAAATTTTCAAACAATCAATTTTGAATAAAAATATTTTTAAAAAAGTTTTTGATTTTTAATTAAACAACAGTTCAGGGAAAACTGAACAAAAACCATTCGGCAATAAAAAAACCTTTTCATCTAACGTGAGACTGAGTTCTAAATATATAATTTTAATATATTATATGTTTAAACTTTTAGGGGATAAACTGTTATTGTTTTCCTATGTTTAAAATACCAAATTTTTTCTATATTAAAAAAAAATAGTATTATTAATGGAAAAAAATTTATATATATATATATATATAAAAAAAAAAAAAAAAAAAAAAAAAAAAAAAAAAAAAAAAAAAAAAAAAAAAAAAAAAAAAAAAAAAAAAAAAAAAATTTTTATATATATATATATATATATATATATATATATATTGGATTTTAAAAATACAAGGGTGTTTCCTTTATTTAAAAATTTTAATAGGAAAGGTTTTAAAATTCTTTATCTTTATACCCAAAATCAATGTGATGCTGATTAAAATCTAGGAAAAATTTTGGGAAATTTTAAAATGGAAGATTCAAAATGACGGATTTTGCATTTAAAAATCTTTTGACTCAGATCGGGTTAAAAGGGCGGGGGTATAAAATTTTAAAGATAATTTTCATTTGGAAATTTGAAATGGCGTATTTAAAAAAACGATTTTTAAAATTTTAAATTATAAAACAATTTTTTTAATTTAAAAAAAATAAATCTTTTTGGAACAACCCTAAAAAATTTAAAACCCTTAAAATAACCTAATTTGTTGATGATAGCTTTCATCAGAATTCAAAACATTTGCCTCAAACTGTAGAAAATGTAAAGTATTTTTCTTCTGCACATATTATAAACTTAATAAGTTAAATGAAAAAAAAAACAAGAAAAATAATCTCTTCTTCCCATAGCGATAAAATATGAATAAAAAATAAAAACTTGAATCTAAAATAAAAAATAGTTCAAATATTGAAATAGTCTTGCATTCTTATTAAAACAAAATATGTGAACAATTAATTTAGGTGCGTACAGTAAAGTGATTAATTAGTTTAATTTTAAATGAGTCGTTAACTGCCTTGTAATTGTTTTTTTTTATAAATTAAGTAGAATCTTCATAAAAAAAAAGAAGATGTCAATTTACTTTTAACCAGATAGAAAATATGCAGGTTTTGTTTACATTTGAAAAAATGCTTAAGATAAGCAAAAAATAAATAAGATGTTAAAAGCAGTAATATTTGTGAAATGTATTGCGGATTTCTGTGAACCAGTAAGGATAACATTCTTCAAGAAATAGAGATGGGTAACTCGATATTGATTGTAACAACACTAGCCATCGAACAAATGATTGCAAGCGGAGCGGGCGAAGCCAAGCCAGTCGCCAGCCATACAACACAACTTCATTCGTTACGATGCTTTCCGTCTTTCAGTCGGGTAGTAATTCGATCACTGCGAGCGTACGGGATTCGATCGTTCAATATTCATAAACGATTCGGTCACTGTGATCGAATCATTCACGATTGAGGCTTCTCTATCAAGTAATTTGGCAGTACCGTGAACGGATCTTAGATTAATTGCTACAAATACAGTTTTTTAATGGAACCATAATATTGGTCAATTAAATGGTCCTAACCAAACTTCTATTCCTTAAAATAAAAATGTTGACTCAGAAAACATCGTCAACAAAACTTTTAAACGCAAGCTTTACTTAGGGGTTAATAAAAAATAACTAATTCCATCCCCAGACCCCCAGTGTTTTAATGACGATAATTTTCCTAACATTAATTAATTCTGTTATGTCATGATCATGAGTCAAAACTTGAAAATCCTGCAGTTTTAGTGTCATTAGTTACAGGTAAGTTTAATTTTGGCCCTTAAGGCACTATTTAAAATATTAGGGCATGCGAACAAGCTGCGAGCAAATTTTAGGATTAACTAGCATCCATTTATAAGAGCTACAAAAATGTGAAGTTACTAGTAAAAGAGTTTTATAATAGTTTAAACTAATATGGTTTAGTTTAAACTATTATAAAACGCTTATTTTTTATCAGCCAATCATTATAGTTGTGTTTTATAAGTGCTGGTTTGTTACTTTTGTCATTATACAGGTTGTTCGAAAAATAGACGGAGATATTGTAATGGGCGATTCCTTGTTTAAAATTATAAGAAAAAGTTTCTGTAAACATGGGTCCGGAAATGCACAGTTTTCAAAATACAGGGTGATAACTTTTTAAAAAAATATTAATTTTTTATTTATATTTTAAAAAATATTTACTCGATTCTTTTGAAATTTGGCAATATTATTTGTTGTATTAAGAGGCTAATTTAGCCCTAAATAGATTAAAATTATAAGGGCCAGTGGCGTCCCGGGGGCATCTTAGCGAATAAAATTTGCAAACAAAATGTGCGCCACTGCCTTTTTTGCAACTTTAATATTTGTTGTTTGATTAAGCGTTTAAAAATACAACTTCTTCACCTCTTGTATTTTGGTATACAGATTACGTTAGGGTTTACTTTTAGTGCTGTTAGGCCAGTCAATGACCAGTTTCCTTCCGGATTTTTCCAAACAGCAGCGATTTGCATGAAAATTTGGATTTAGCTTCTACTTACCCTCTAATTCAAAGTTGTCATCGTGCCGAGGGGTGCTTTTTCCCTGGAAGTGAATGTCACCTTTTCTCGGGGGTGGAAATTTTTTTATCAAAAGAGAGAGAGAGATTATGAAAAGAGCGAGATCGAGAGAGAGTTATTTATTTCTTCAAGATAATTGTAAATCCTAAATTTTAAGGTTAAGGTAAACAACCAACATACTTTTTATTTAGTGAATGCAATGCAGTTATGAGACATAAAAAGGACAGTTAAAGATCACTATGTAAGAATAACCTATTATTTAAATGTTTAAGCCCAGTTGATAAAAATTTAGTAGAAAAAACGTCAACCGTTAATTAGAACCTACCAGAAGATTGACAGTGATTAATATTCTATATCGGTTAACGGGAATCAAGACAGGCCCGAACAGCCCGTTAGGTCTAAACAGCCTGTCCCTCTTTTCAGGGTTGAAGAGCCCGTCAGGTCAATCATCCCTTTAGGCCCGAACCGCCCATTAACCCCGAACAGAGTTAAATTTAATTTTTTATCTTAATTTAAATAATTATAAGTAATTTAGTGGGATAATAATTAATAATAATTGGTATCCACTTTGTCAGTTACAATGTGTACATTAGTGAAGTGAAAAAAAAAATATTTCGGTAACGGTAGGGATACAGAAAGTTGTGGTGCGTAATAATAAAGCGATCTGTAAAAAGAAAAAAAATCCTTAAGGTGTCCCTTCCCCCAAAAAAAATTGTACTTTTTTTATTATGACAGGTTTCTGATCAACTTTTTTGTAATGTTAAAAGGCATGTTTCAAATTTCATTACTTCAAAAATTAATTTTCATTTGGTGTAAAAGATATTAAAAATTTTGTTTATAAAAAGATATTTTTTTTATTTCTCGGTAAAAGAATATGCATTGAGGCACAAAACATAACTGTCTCACGTTACAAGGAACTTGGTCAAAACCCTGCCATATTAAAAAAAATATATATTTTATTTTTTGGATGGGGGCAACCTTATGGGTGTTTTTTTTTAATTTTTACAGATCGTTTAAGTATTATGCCCTACAACTTTCTGCACCCCTGCCGTTACCAAAATTGAAAATTTTTATTTTTCACAACACCCTAGTGTACAGGGTTATTATACACTTTAAAGTAAACAGGGCTTTATTTTTGAACTTTCCTGTCCTTTTTTAAAAAACGAATATAGCCATTTCGTGTATTTCTTTCCGTAGAATTCAATAATCCAATCAGAAAAATATTTGAAACAAAAACAAAAGAGTTACAGCACGAGTGACGTATTTTTTACATGGAATACTCCATATATTTTTAGATCAATAGATAGAGATTTTCACTAGGAATTCGGTGATATAGGGATTGCTGGGTTTATTTCCTGCATTTCTGCAGCAATTGTCCAAAAACTTCATGATACTATAAGGATAGTTTTACCTGAAAAAACCTGGCTGCCACAGGTAACAGGTGCTTATTTGTCAAAGTCAAGAATTTTAAAAATACGTTTATTACTTTTTGGAGTCGTTTTATAATTAGGTTTTCGTCAGAAGAACGGCTTTAAATTATATTATATGCTAAAAATAATATGATATATCTATTTCTAAACCAAGCAGCAAAATTACAATAAAAAAATTAAAATACAATACGAGGTAAAATATAGTGCTAATAAGAACACTTATAACAAAAAATTATAATATTACAAATAATTTAAATGTTCTATATGACCCCGTTATTTTCGAAACATGATCTATAACCACTCCTTAGCCTTTCTAAGCTCGCCGATATTATTTGAGGTTCTTGGTTAAGACGATTAATTTCATTTACAATTTTTTCGCTCATTTCTTCCGTGTTTGTGTTCCCATTTTGGTAAACGACATTCTTCAAGTGACCCCATAGAAAAGTGTCCAAAATTGTAATATCTGGACTATTAGGTGGCCATCTAATTGTGCCATAACGTCCAATTCACTGATTGTATCGGCGATTGAGATACTCGTACTGCATAACTTGACGAACAGCATAGGGCGCGCTCCGTCTTGTTGCCAAATTATCTTGCGATACGTTTCGAGTGGCAATTCTTTTAAAATGTCCTCAATATCATTTTCAAGAAGATTGAGATATCTTTCTCCAGTTAAGGATCCCTCATAGAATATTGGCACGACAATTCTATTGTTAAGCACACCACACCAGAAATGAAGAGAAGACCTTCCTGGGTATTTAATCTCTTGAAATTTCCTGGGATTTTGTCTTGCCCAGCTGTGCGTATTGCGTCGGTTAAACATTCCGGATGTAGTAAACGTAGCTTCATCCGTCCAAAGAATCGTTTGAAACAGGGTAGGATCGTTATCTTGTTCATGGATTAAAATTTGGGAAACAAATTGAAAGCAACGTTCCTTTTGTTCACGTGTTAAATGCTGCACTGGAAGAACGTGATATGGAAGATACTTAAAATATTTCAGTGTTCTCTGAACCCTCGCATAGGTTACTCTTACTTCTTGCAGGGCCATACCTCGAGTCTCTAACTGCGTCAGTAATTGACTTCCGATCCGATCCCGGTTTTTTTCTCATTGAAGTTTTTTTTTCTAATATGTAACGATTTTGTTTCTTCGAATAAGACCTTCAGTTTTAAAATCGTTTTTACTGATATATTTCGGTGGAAATATGCAACATATCTTCGTTGTGTTTCCCTGGCGTTTTCTCCACATTTTTAATTGAGAGTTATAATTTGAAGCCGTTTTTCTGATGAAAATCTCATTATAAAACTGCTCGAAAAAGTAATAAACGTCTTTTTAAAATTCTTGACATTGACAAATAAGCACTACTGTGGCAGCAGTTTCAGTGAAACTGTACCATATACAGCAGTTTTAGACAATTGCAGCAGAACAATTGCGCGAATTCCTCGTGAAAATCTCTATCTATTGATATAAAAATATACGAGGTATTCCATTTAAAAAATACGTCACTCGTGCTGGACACCAAAAAAATACCGAAATGGCTATATTCGTTTTTTTAAAAAAGTACAGGGAAGTTCAAAAATAAAGCCCTATTTACTTTAAAATGAATAACCTTGTACATGGTGCACAGTGCGACCTGTTTAATAGCTGGATTAACGTGCATCTTGATGTATGAAGAAGTTTATATTCATTTTATTTTTATTTAAAATGTACTACAGGTACTATTAAAGTTTATTAAACGGCAATAAACGTTAAGAATATTTATGCAAATCTGCAAAAAAATATGAAACATATTGCAGTAGTATAATTTTCGTAACGTTAATATACTAAACATAGGCACTTCACTAACATAATAGGGCGCCAACTTTCATAAAGTGGCGATAAATAGGTATGATGGGAGTGGTGTTTGAAGCGTTAAGGGTTCGTTTCGGAAATCATTACACTTTTCATAATTTTAGCATATTATTTAAAAACAATCATTAATTAAGAACTAATCCATCAAACGGCTCGTTTTCGGCAATGACAAGGAACCGAGTTAAACCAGCGTCGACAACGATAAGGTCCTTACGAGTCATTAATTACATTTGCCCCCAAAATCTGTTATTGGCCTAAATGCCATTTTGCCAGGCCAACATTTGCCAGGGAAATGATTTAATATAATGATCGCCGTGTCAAAATCACAACGCAACGAAATCCATAAAACAATGGGGAGAAAGGAGCAGTAAAAATATAGCTTTTGATGAATTAATATGTACGGCATATAAATCGAAAAAATTTTGTAATGAATACTGGTAAAACGTGTTTATCAATTTTTTACATCTTTGATATCAATATACATGTGGCTCACCTATGACGGTACTTTAGATAGCGCATAAGCCATAAGTCTAAAAAAGCGTTATACTTTTTATGTAAATCTTTAACCCTATCTTTTAAAAATAATTTTGTTTTTACCGGGCTAGCCTAATGTCTGAATAAAGTGCATTGTTTTTATTTTTATCCAATAGTTTATAACTTTTGAATTGTAATTTAAATTACCTGTAATAGTCTAGTCGAGAAGTGTGTCTCCTGCGATAAATAGTTAGAAGACTTCGAATAATATGAGCGATAGCTCATTCGACGCGGAATGCAAATTTGTGGATTTTTTTTTGCCAATAAAAATTGCAATTGTTAATAACAAAAAACAAAAAAAAGCCCTTTTGATTTTTGATGATAACTTAAAAACCATAAGAAATAGCGAAAATTGCAAAACAGATCCTTAAAAAGAGGAAATTACCAAAAAAAAGTTTCAATTTCCGGAACTCTATCTGCATTATTTATAATTGTAATTAAACGCTGAAAATGGGCCTTCGCGCGGCATTTTTGGTTGCTCGCTCGGAGTCAAAACCGAGCACGTCACACTAAATAGTTCATTTTAAGGTATTAAATAATAATTGAAAAATTTTAAAAAATTATGGTGTATTCAAAACACTTTGAAAAAATTTATTTCCGCTGAAAATTTAACTTAAAGTTTTTTTTTAGCAAATACAATTTTAGTAACTATTATTGTCTTTGCTTTTGGACAATTGTTAATTAACAAAATTGTTTTGAAATTTCGTCTTTATTGTACATTTAAAAATTTTTTAAATAATGGTCGTAAAAATTTTTCGCTTTGTGGAGCCCTTCTTATATGCATACTTAACAAGATCACGCCACCATAGTTTAATAAATTTTAATCCTTTGTTAATAATAATTTTAAACTTTGTGTTATTACTCTGATTTTTCATTTTTTGTCAAAGTTTTAAAATTGTCATAAACAAAGGATAAAATTTTTAAAAACTTCTATGGCGTGATCTTGTTAAATACGTATACAAGAAGGGCTCCACGAAGTGAAATATTTTTACGAAATTTATTTAAAAAAAAATGTTAATGTACAGGGACTTTAATTATATTTACGTGACATCTGAAGTCTTTATTTTTGAAGATAGAAAAAAATGTTTCTTATAAAAATTGAAGTTTTTTTCCATATTAACTTTTGAAATTATCAGTAAAAAATATCGCTTTAAAAAAATTAAAAGCTATAGGCAACTTCAACTTTTTTAAATAGAACACCCTGTATATTATAAGCGACATGGAAAGATCTTTCTTTCCGATTTAAAATATGTACATTGATGACATTTGAGTAAACCATTATTGAGCTTAAATTATAAATACATTGAAAACAAATTATATTAGTATCAAGAAAGTCATGAAAAAAAATTAAATTGTTATGATAAATTTGACGTCTCGATATTGTAAAAAGTTGAAGTTTATTATTTTATTAAGAATAATTTATATTGCTTTCTTGTCGATCCGTGGGCTATTCAGAAGAACAAAAAAATCGCTATTGTGCGTCTTGTTAATGGCAACAATAATAATGTGACGACAGTGCAACGGGAATATCACTTAATATATCCTTAAAAACGGGTACCATCTATACATAGATACTATAAAATATACAAGTTTAATGAGAGAAAAAGCTTAAAAAAGGCTGTAGCACGAATGAAAAAAAAATTATTTTTTTTTCTATTAGACTAGAACTAACTACTTTTAATTATTTTAGAAAACCCTGAAATATTAATTTTAGATGCGGCATCAGAACTTTATAAAAGAGATTATAAAATTTATTCAACTTTGAAATTTTACAAATTTCATCCTTATATATTTATATCCGTCCAGAATCTTTCTGAACAAAATATACAGGACCGACATGAGTAAGCATTGAAAAAAGGTAAGCTTATGCAGCATAAGTTTTTGAGAAACTTCAATTCACCGACGAGTCTTCCTTCACTATGTTTAATTACAAGAATAAACATTATCGGTCCAAAGAAAACCCTCATCAAATCCAGCATTATAACAATTTTATTGTTTCTATGCTCTTGATACTAATATGATTTTTGTTTAATATATTCATAATTAAAGCTTAAATATCTCGGTTTACTTAAATATCATCAATGTAATATATATATATATATATATATATATATATATATATATATATATATATATATATATATATATATATATATATATATATATATATATATATATATATATATATAATATATATATATATATATATATACATATATATATATATATATATATATATATATATATATATATATATATATATATATATAATAAATATATATATATATATATATATATATATATATATATATATATATATATACATATATATATATATATATATATATATATATAAAAAGGTCTTTTATTGTAGCGCATAATATACAGGGTATTGCATTTAAAAAAGTTGTGTTGTTCATATTTTTCCATTTTTTAATGTGATAATTTTTTACTTATAATTTCAAAATATAATATAGGAAAAAAACCCTACTATTTTTATATAAAGCATTTTTTTTTCTATCTTTAAAAATAAAGGCTTCAGATGCCACGTAAATATAATCAAAGACCCTGTACAATGAAGACGTAATTTCAAAACAATTTTGTTAATTTACAATTGTCGAATTTGTTAAAAAGTTAAATTTAAGTTAAATTTTCAACGGGAATAAATACTTTAAAGAGTGATTTAAAAATATATATATATATATATATATATATATATATATATATATATATATATATATATATATATATATATATATATATATATATATATATATATATATATATATATATATATATATTAGTATTTAATGGCTTAAACGAATTATTTAATCTGACGTACTAGGTTTTGACTCCGAGCGCGCAACCAAAAATCTCGCGCGGAGCGTTAAATTAAAATTATAAATAATGGTGATAGAGTTTCGAGAGCTTGGACTTTTTTTAGAAATTTCACTTTCGAGGATCTTTTTTGCAATTTCCTATGGTTTTTAAATTAACATCAAAAATCAAAAAGACTTCTTTTTTTTTTCATTTTTTGTCAATAACAATTGCAATTTTGATTGGCAGAAATAATCCTCAAACGTCTTTCCCAGATTTGCATTCCGCGTCGAATGAGCTATCGCTCGTATTTTTCGAAGCCTTTTAACTATTTTTTCCAGGAAACACACTTCTCGACTAGACTAACAGTTAAAAACAAGGCTCCAAGAGCTCCTTTTTATGTACCGAATTAATTAAATTATCCTTTCTGCAATGTTTCTATTATGAATAATAATATATTGGATAATTTTTATTATCTTGCTTTTATATTTTTATAACTAGAGATTAAATTTTGGACTGTAAGTGGATTACATGATTATGTGATCATATTTAATTAAGTAGTATAGTAACGTATGTCCTCAAAGTTTTCGGAAAAAAATAAATATTTTTATTTTTGGTTTGAAATTAAATTTATTTATAAATTACCAATGGAAAATGATTTCTACAACTTTAAACTTTATAATGTACTTTTATAGAATATACATGGGTCCATGTATATTCTATGATGGCACGTAGTTTTGGTCTTGCATGAGCCATAAGCCTTTGGACCGTTGCTAAATCGACCTCACGAAATTTTTGCAGTATTCTCCGCCTAAGCTGTTCCTCATTTTGGGCTTCCCATCCATTATCATACACTTTTTGACTCAAAAGAGCCCAAAACTCTTCTATAGGCCTTGCCTGCGGCACATTTGGAGGGTTGTCGCGCTTGGGAACAAAATTTATAGTTTGAGCGGTTAACCGTTCTGTCGTTCTTCTGGAGTAATGGCACGACGCTAGATCGGGCCAGAATATGACTTCATCATTGGGATGATGGGTATTTATAAAGTGAAGAATTTTTGTTAGGCATCTTTCAATATAAATGTCCACATTGATAGCTTCACCGCGTCCAACGTACGGCTGAGAAACACCGCCTTCTGAGATGGCACATCATACCAAAATTTTATCGGCAAATTTGACCTTGCCTTTAAATCTAACTTGGTCGGGGGCTTCTTCATTACGTGTATAGAATCCCTTGTTGTTGCCTCTCATCGCGGAATTTGACAAGTTAAAATATTTTTCATCATCCGTAATGAGAATTTTACCGGGAAAATAAATACGTCTCAATGCACGGCAACATATGGGTATTTTTTCTAACTGAGCTGCTGTGTATTTAGGAGCCTTCCTTCTTTTATTACGTTTTAAATAATTTCTGGAAAGTGTTCTACTTACGGTCATACGGGAAACATTGTATCTTCGGCCAATCTTGCGTAATGACTTTCCCAAACTGTTTTCTACACTTTCAACCAATCCCCTTTTTCCCGGGCACGACTTAAAACTCTTGGTCTTCCACTTTTTGGTAAATTAATGCATGGTATGCCATTTTCACAGTTTTTAAAAGTCTGGTAAATTGTCGAAGTAGAAATTTTTTGGGTACTGAAAATTCTAACAATATCACGCTTAGATACTTGTCCAACTAAATGATAAATATCTTGATGAATATTAAGCTTATACGACATTTTAACAAACCGTATTAATTACATTTAAATACGTTCTTTGAGTTGTGTATAAAGCTTTGTTTCTAATGGTAACTTGATCCAACGCTATCTACAATAAATAAATTAAAACGCAAATTTTCCTAAAACTTTAGGGACTTACGTTATATAATAAATATTGTGGTTACTGTGATTTACCCTAGAAGTAATTATACTTAATTCTCTTTTAGGAGTCAAATTTTTTTTAATTTTATTTGTGTTCTTTAATTAAGAAAAGATGTGGTCCGTCCAGTTTTTATAAAAGACCATTTTTTGTAAATATTTGTTTATCATTAGGGCCCGGATTTCGGAACGAGCTTGTTTCCTATACGTCTTTTATGTCTTGTAAATTCATTGGCGTGCGTATTAAGGATATATTAATTATAAATAAATTTAAAAAAAATGTGAAATAAAAACATAACAGAAGTGTTTTACAATTTATTTGCATTACATGATATAACTAACGTCTTTTCAAAGTTGGTTTCGGTAAAAATTGTTTCTTTTATAATTTAAAATATCTCTACGTCTAAAAAGGCTTCTTTCGACATCACAGCTTGTAACCCTGGAGTAAATCGAAAATTATTTTGCAAGTCATTTCTTTTATTTTGTAGTGCCTCAAAAATATGTTTTATTTCTAAAAATCCTGGATTTTTTTCCCTAAGATTTTTTGTACATACAATTTTAATTTTTACCCAATTTTATTGGGAACAGATTTAAACTTGTTTTATGGTGATTTGAAATACATGAAATGAAGGCACTAGGGGGCATTTTTTTTTTAAACTGTTCAATCACATTCGGAAGATATCCAAAATTTTCAAAAATAAATTTTAAATCAGATTTAACATTTGGTGCATTTATAACTTCTTTACTTTTTTCACACTTAAAGCATCATCTTGTAAACTGTCGATAATATTTTTTACCACATTATAATTTATATGGTAATATGTTAACTGCTGATAGCCATTTTTCCCCCTTGTAATAGCAGGTTGTGGCGGAAACTGCGACATTAGACACATATCTTTAAATTTCGTAATACGCGCAGGTGGCTTAAGAAAAACTTTTTACCTCGATAACTAAAGTATCAATAAGTGGATAAAAGTTACGTAACATTTAGCATATTCTATGTAGGGCATAAGCTAAACATGTCAAATGAAGCAATTTGGGAAAATGTTCTTTTAACTGTCGTCCTGCATTCAGCATATATGCAGCACTATCCGAAAGAAACAAAACGCCACTTTTCTGAATACTAGTGACTGACAGTAGTAAAGTAATACTTTCTACTACAGATTTTGTTATTGTCTCACTATTGATTTTAGAAAAAAATTTACTGTTAATTAAATATGAGTTTTCAGGTTCGTAATAACTTAAAGGTGCAACTATAATATTAGCAACATATCTTTCCTTGATATCAGTGGTTTTATCGACACTAAACCATAACTTTTTTTCCAGATTGTGTCGTATTTTGTCCATAGTTTTTAAATAGACCTTATCAAAATAGTTTCATGCAGAGTGGATTCGTCTGGTACTTTTCTGTGGTAGTATTTTTTCCAAAAATGTCCTCGTGGACCAATAATTTATTTTATGAAGAAGAATATCAGCTGCAATAAAATCTTTACACAAATCCATGCAGAAGTCTGCGTTTGATACATAATGTTCTCGTTCTTTTAGATTTTGACGCCCCCGAAAAACTTTGCATATTTTCTAAAAGTTGTAAACCTTTAACATGTCGCTCAATTTGACATGGTTATTTTACAAATAAATTCAGAATTACAAATTCTGCACAAACTCAAACTGCACCATTTTCTTAAGCCAGTCAATAAGCCTGATTTGAAAACCAAGCGTAATCAATGCGGATGTCTCTCTAACAAAACCTTAAACTTAAAATGGAGGGGGTTTAACTTGGAAAAAAGTTTAATGCCTCCAAAAACGACAAAGCTGCAGAAAAAGTCATTATTTAATGTCGGTGTTACATATGAGCGAAAAGTTCTGGCAAAACAAAGATCCCTTCATCCATACCTTGGATTCCTCTTTCGAGCCAACAAGTATTTCTCTTTCCAATCTGTATACTCTTATGTATCCCAAATTAGACCCTTTAGAATATTGTTCTCATGTCGGTGAAATGGCGTCTCCTACAACTCATTCAGAAAAGGCTGTTTTTCCTTTTAAATAATCCCACGCTCACAGAAAAACTTCGTCCTCTTGGCGAGCTGTAGGGGATCTGTCACTCTTCTTTAGGTTTTTTTCACGGCTTTTTGCTCAGAGGAGTTCCAGATAATACCTCCTCTGGCAGCTCCCAACGGAGCAACACTTGGTGCAACATGCATCCTTCCCAGTTTAACTAGAGAGACCCAGAACTTCCTGCTTTCGTAGTTTCTTTATCGCTAGATGTCCAGACTATAGAAACTTTACCCGCAAAGGTTTTCCTTCTTCTTCCAGTCTCCAAATATTTAAGTCCCATGTAAATAAACTCCCTCTCACCACACTTAAGACACCCACGGTACGTTAGTGCTTGGACCACAGCCTTCGTGGACTGTCCAAAGATAAAAAAACACCTCTTTCACTTTAAAATAAAAAAGTAAAATATGGAAGGATCTACTAGAACTTCTTTTTTTTTTAACTTGTACTAATTATTTATTTGCCTGTAAGCGACTTACATCTGTTTAAATATAACAAATTATTTCGGCACAAATATAATATGATTTACCCTTCGATTTACCCTATGTAACGGAACGGGTTTTTTACGAGTTACAACAAATAGGCCCGGAGAGTTTTCGTACTGCACTTGAAGAGTTGCATTTCCACCAAAAAAACTATGTTTGTGGGGTTAATTGCATAAAAATGAACCCCAATAAAGGTGCAATCAAATATTTGTAAATTTATAATAAAAACAAAAATTTTTCTTAATTTTAAAAAATTCTTTTAAATTTTTTTTCAATTAAATTTTTATTTATTTTTTTAAAAGCCAATAAAAATTAAAATAAAAATAAATACCAAAAATAGTTTTATTATTTATTTTTTTTTTTTTTGCCAAAAAAAACCTCCTCCTTTAAATTTTTTTTTCCTAGAGCGTATCGTTTGGCATCAGCGATTTTTTTTTTCAGACGTAAAAAGTATTATCGGGACCAATAGCCCCACATGCGGATAGCGTGCGTAGTAATAATTAGAAGTGGTGGTTATCGAAATTTAGAGTGTGCTGTATGTATTTAGAATTTTAAAACAATGAAGCGAATTAATTGTAAAAAATTGTGTATGATGGATACAAATCTGTTTTACAAAGACCTAGAATACAAGGGTTGTTATCATTACTATCAAGTGTGAAAAAGGCAGGACAATCTAGCAAAAAAATTCTGTTAAAAAAATGTTATTTTAAATGGCGAAATGAAAATAAAATATTATAAAGACTGTCGTAAATCTTACATAGATTCTCAAAACTACTATCATAATTTGCAATCAGACAGTGGCGCCGGTCCTTCAAATTATTGTGACACTAAACTTAAATGGGATACTTTTAATATTAGAAAAATGTGTTTTTTGCAACAATAGTAAAAATAAAAAGAAGAAAAGTTAAATAAAAAATTTGTTTAAACAAGTAATTTAAATATTATTATGTATCTACATAGTATAGTTGGTACCATATTAGTTTTTATTTTGTACTAAAACAAATACAATTTCAATTTTATCCTTATAAATCATGTTTAGGGTATTTATTTTTACATGGTACTGAATCTTTTTAGGTAGTAGAAAAGCTACCTATCAAAAAAGTAATAAAGCTGCCAGGAATAGAAACGACATTAATATGATATCTAAATTACTTGGCTATAAAGATTTATTTGCGTTTGATGAGAAATATCATAAATTATGTTACAGCCACTACATCTCTGAAAGAAACATAAAATAGCACAAAAATAGGAAAACGCTTTAACTAACCAGCACTAACTATGACCGACCAGAACGGCGCATTTATAATAAAAAAATACCATTTAACGAGGAAAACCTAACCGGAACTAACCAGAACCAGATTATAGTTTGAAAGTTGTTGTTTGTTAGTTCTGGTTAATTTTTTATATAAAAACAACCTTCAATAATAACAAATTATTACAAAAAGTCTGGCAACATTGCTTATTCAAGCAGCATTCAGACATGTCAAAGAATAGCATCGTATCATCTCTTTATATGGAAAAAAGAATTATATATTCCTGTTTAAAAAGACGTTTAACGAAGCCCTAGTTTATATTTTATGTATGTACTATATTTCTCAAATTTATATAAAAGACATAAAGCATCAGCAATTTTTTTGCTAAAAATGTTTAAAAATAATGAAGTTTTTGAATGTATAATCAAAAAAATAACGAATCCCTTGGGTGGTTTTCTTTACCAGCAACCAATAAAAAAAAAAGTTTAATAAACCTACTAAATAGGTGGGTAATTAATAACAATGATTGATATTTTGGGTATTTAATTTTTTTCTTTTCTAAACAATTTAAGCAGCTCTTAGATCTGCGTTTAAACCTGTTAATACAACTTTAACTACCTACTACACTTCCACCGGACCGTAAGATCTTTGTAGTCGGCCGGCTCGCTAAACCAAGCGCGCAAAAATATTACTTTCGCCTTAAAAAAATATCACTGACTCAATACTATAAAAGGAATCTAAAAAAATTTGTTTTAAAAACTTTTTAAACATTAGCTACAATTTGTACGCAGCATATGTATAAATTTTCAATAATAAACTTTTTCTCGATTGCCTAAAATGACGCTACTAAAAATAACAATTTTGAGTTTCGTACTATTTTAAAAATTTAACAAAAAAATCAGCTTCAAATGGGACGTTGTTCGAAGCGCTATTGTGTCTACTTTAATCTAAAAAAAAAATAACTTGATAGCATGAATATTATTAAAGATATAGCATTGGAGATTAAAATACGTGTTTATTGATAACCGTTTTGGTTTTTTCGAAATAAAAAGCTCTCGACCACTAAAAATGTAAAAAGTGATTTCGTATACACGTTACCTATTAAAGAATCCCACTAAGTCTGGTTTGGTTCTACGCCGGTTTTTTTTTTACTCTACTAAAAGGAAGGTTTTGATAGGTGTTGCTGACTTATTGAAATGTTGATGGATAATGTTGTTGATAAAAACTGGGTGTTAATGTTTAAGGTTTTGACGGAAAAACGTTTATTATATTTGGTAATTTTTTCGGGTCCACGGCCGATTTCATTGAAATTTAGTATACAGGGGTATTTTGGGGCGCTAATCACGAATCTAAAGTCAAATTTTCTCGGACAATTTTTAGTTTTTAAGTTATAACACCCTACTCGGCCTAAACTCAAAATGTACAAACTTTCCTAAAATTCCTCCTTTTTGAACCTGGTCACACCAAACTAAATTATTTTATGGCAGAACACCTTTTATTTTACAGGATAAACTCCTTTCCCCGATTATTTACTCATTAGTTTTACTAAAAAACAACGAAATTATCTAGGAATTTTTTAATAGATAAGTTGGTGAAACTGAAAGACGCCATATTTAAAATATAAATTGTTTTACCAGGATTAAATGTAAAAAAAATTATAAAATATATTTAATAGAGAAATTGAAAAATTCTATAAAAGGCATTTAATTCAAGTAAAAGTATTATTTTTTTATTCTTTTGTAAAAGGTGCATTATTATAAGGGTGCATAAAGACTCCTGCATTTATATTGCAAGAAGTTTTTATTTAGAAGTTAGATATTAATACAAGTGAGGCAGGGACGCACTTCCCTAAATCTGGATTTGTTAATGAGATATTGATTGATTGATTGATAAAGTAAATACACAAGTTGAGGTTTTGTCCGCCTCGACACTGCAGCCTACAGGGCTTGTTGTATCTCTTGTGTATTTGTTTCAGTTAAAAAGGTTTGACACCTTAGCCCTTTTACTGTTCTTTTCTGGTCTCCAGCCTCCTGGTGGTTAGTGTCCATCATGAGGTTTTGATTTGTTCTCCAGTATGTAAGTGCAGGGCACTCATATATGATGTGAGAGGTCTCTTCCTCTTCGTCACATAGTCTGCAAATGGGTTCTTCTCTATAGATGCCCATAGTGTGCATATGTTTTCTTAGGGTGCAGTGTCCGGTTATTAACCCTGTCACTATCCTAATCTGATTCCTATTTAGTTTTAGTAGTTCACTTGTCAATGCTTTCGATGGTGAGTCCAGAATTGATTTACTGTGATTTTGCCTTGGAATGTGGTTCCAGTATGACTGATGTTGTGTTTGAATCCACCGAGTCAGGTTCAGGACCCACAAACATTGCTCCCGGAGCCTCGCCTGGCCAGGGAGTCGCATTTTCATTGCCCTGTTTCCCTTGTCCTGGCACCCGGGAAAAGTGTAACTTTGTTGTGGTTAGCCAGGTTTAGGAGGCATTGCAGACGGTTCCAAACCAACCTTGAGTTGACTTGTTGGGATGCCAAAGCTTTTATGGCCGCTTGACTATCAGAGAAGATAGTAATGTCCCTGCCCTTATATCTCCTCCTCAAGTTCTCTCGCAGACAAAGTTCAATGGCATATATTTCCTCCTGGAAAACACTGGCATATTTCCCCAGGGAAGCATAAGCATTGAACCTGGGGGTTATACCATGTATTCCTGGCCCTCCATGTCGTCTTGGATCCATCGGTATACCAAACCAAATGAGACTGACCGGGAGATCGCTCCCACCGCCCCAGGTAAGCTGGGTTTTGTATGGTCTGTGTGTATTTATCCGTTTTGGCATTTATCACTGCTCATCTCAAATTTGGGTTTGTGATACCCTCGTTATTCTGGTGTGCCCCAGGGCGGCCCCCGGCACCAGTTGCCGTTACATTTCAGCCTGTATGCCCCAACCCCCGCCTCCGCCTTAAAAAATTTTTTTACCAAGAGGGGGTGTTGGGGGGGGTTTCCATGGCTGCAGTTGGGTGCAAAAGTTTTCCCGGTTTTACAGGGGCGGGTAGTCGCGGGGGTTTGGATAACTCCGCCCTTTTTTGTTTTTTTTGGCCCCCAGATAGTTGAACCGTGGTTAAAACATGAGATATACAGAGTGTTTTCTAATTGAATGTCAATATTTATGGGGGGTTTTTGGTTTTTCCTTTAAAAAAAAAAAAAACTTCACATGAACATATGTCCAAAAAAATCTTAACTTTTGAAATACGGGTGGTAAAATTTTCAAAAAAAAAATCTTTTTTTTTTTTAATATTTGTAATACCACTTTAGTTTTTTTTGTTTTTTTTTTTAATTTCCCCAGTGGCGTTCGTACGGAATTTGATCTGGGGTTTTTTGGGAGATATTGTTTTCCACTGTTCCTTTTTTAAAAAAAAAATTTTTTTAAAAAAATTCCCCTTTATTTCTGAAAAAAGTTAAAATTTCTTGTTTTTTTAAAAAACGATGCAGGTTTTTTTCCCTTTAAAAAAATAAAAACCGTTTCTCAGCATGATCATAACATTATCAGAAAACAATAGGTTTGTTCCAGCACGTCGAAAAACCGCCACCGAACGATCACGCTCATGCGCAGTGATTAAAGTGCGTTCCAACAGAGACGTGACGGTTATCGGACGATCCTGTTTGTGTACCAACAAAACTTGGGATCGTTTAGTTACGGTTTCAGAACGGTAATTCTGATACATGGCCTAAATTGAAAACTGTTTGGGTTGACTTGCGCATTGAACATCTAGGCATTGGATTTTTGATTTTTAACAGCTGTTTCATGTTTATTGTTTCATATTTCATCTTCATATGTTTACTGTTAAGGTAGGATTATGCAGAAAACTTAAGTTAATTTAAGTTAACAAAAATTAAGTTATTATAAATTAAGACATTTGTGTGAAAACATGCCAATCAGTTTAAAAATAACAATAAAATTTAGCATACGTAGGGCAAATCACTGTTAATAGGGTTTTCCTGATTTCTATTTTATTGGTGCACTCTCTGGCAGCTGTCCGGTAATTTGTTAATATCTTAAATAAATATTTGTCTAAAAAATATATAATTTTGTTACATTTTTTTATAACGCATGGGAAAGACGAGTTTCTGTAAGCCTATTTTATGATGTTATTGTGTGGGAGTTTAATTATTTTGAAAAGGAAACGTTTATTTCATTTTATGATAAGGTTAAAAAATTAAAATAAATTAAGAAAGTTAAAAGTTGTTTATCTTTTTAACTTAACTTAATTTTTAATTTATGTGTATAATTAAAACCATTTGATTACATAATGTTTATCTTTTCTTGTGTGACTTTAACTTATTTTAACATAATTTAATTTTTCTGCATAATCCTAACTTTATTTAGCGAATAGCGTGAAACGTGCTTTAGCATTTTCTATTTCCTCGCTTGTTTAATTATTCAAAAACATTAATTTTACCTCTAAGCACATCATTAAATTTAATTATCTTTAAAGATGAGTGACGATATTATGAGTGATATTTGCTAACTTTGATCACAAAAATAATAAGTAGAAAAGTAGGGTTATATTTTTAAAACAAAAAATTCAAAAACTTTTGATTTGACAGTCCCAAAAACGATCCGCAAAGCGATCCAACGTTTGTACTTTTCGTACCGTCACGAAACTATTTTAAGGCCGCGCATGCGTCTAAGCGCACCAAAAAACAGTTCAAAAACGATTTCGAAACGATACCGGATTTCTTGTTGGAAAAAACCTAATATCACCATGCAGAGAAATATCTAGATTTAATTTTTCTAGGTGAATTTTTATTCTTGATTTTTTTAATCCGACGTACGGTTTTCACATACGGTGCAGGTGCGGAAAAATAATTAAATTTGTAATCTTTTAAAACGGCCTTTAAACAAGCCTACCAGTTCAAAACTTCACTCAGACTTATGATCATTTTATAAACAACACAATGAAACTGTAAACAAACTACCCCGAAAAGACGACAGTTTGGTAAACTTTGCAATAAGCCAACGCGACAGTGTATCTTTCTCGCACTCTTGAAATTAAACAGACGGATTACACTGGCTTCCGGTTAAATTTTGGGCGGTCCAAAAACTATGAAGTTCCATTATATAGTAAATTCGCTTACAGAGGGTATAAAGTGTGCTGCTTAGATAAATCTAAAAAAATCGACCCTAGAATTTTTTACACACGACAATTCTAATGAAATTTATAGCGAAAGTTTCACACCTACATTTTTAAGCTAATTAAAGACTTATTTTTTAGCCCACTTCAAAAAAATGTAGGTATCAATTCGACACATATGTACAGGGTGATCAGTTAAGGGTAGCGAGCGGCCATATCTCATAAGATATTGGTCGTATAGATTTGAGAAAAAAAATCATAATAAAAGTCGCCAAGAGAAATTGCTGGAAATTATTTTCGAGTTTGTCAAACGTCCGCTAGAGGGCGTAACAACCAACAAAAAGTAGAAAAATGGGATTTTTATAGAAATTTGTCTAATGAAAGTATATCGATGATATCATTTTCATATTTACTGACCATTTCCCTACATTTTTTGTCTAAAACGTTTTGTTCTATCTATCAAAATAAAGCGGTGGGGGAAGTTAAATTGTTTTTTTAAACAAACCAAGATTTCTCCCGTTTATTTTTACCAATTTTAGCAAACTTATTCTCATATGAAAGAGCATAATTTGCACTACAAAACGCTTATTTGGTTTTGAATTTTTGACTTTTGCTGTCGCCGCTAGATGGCGTTAACTGAAATAGTAGCAAATTTTTGAGTTTTTTCAAAAAAAAAAACAAATGTAATGGTATATTAATTTTTATATATTTTAAAAGAGTGAAACGGTTTTGGATTGAAAAAATAAAATAGGTTTACATACTGTTTACAATAATAATTATAAGGTAACAGTATGTAAACCTATTTTATTTTTTAATCCAAAACCGTTTGTCTAACGAAAAAAGTCAAGAGGTTCTTTTTGTTAGCAACTAATAAGCGATTACAAAACTGATTTTTATTTTGATAAAAAACAGTGGCGTGCCATTTTTTAATGTAATAAAATTATATTTTGGTCAATATCAACGGTTCAAAAAAAGGTAGATAATAAATTCTTTTCATTAAATTATAGAGAAATTTATCCTCTTTTAAAATATATAAAAATTAATATACCATTACATTTGTTTTTTTTTAACTCAAAAATTTGCTACCATTTCAGTTAACGCCATCTAGCGGCGACAGCAAAAGTCAAAAATTCAAAACCAAATAAGCGTTTTGTAGTGCAAATTATGCTCTTTCATATGAGCCTAAGTTTGCTAAAATCGGTCAAAGAAACGGGAGAAATCTTGGTTTGTTTAAAAAACAATTGAACTTTCCCCACCGCTTTATTTTGATAGATAGAACAAAACTTTTTAGACAAAAAATGTAGGGAAATGGTCAGTAAATATGAAAATGATATAATCGATATACTTTCATTAGACAAAATTCTATAAAAATCCCATTTTTCTACTTGGTGTTGGTTGTAACGCCCTCTAGCGGACGTTTGACAAACTCGAAAATAATTTCCAGCAATTTCTCTTGGCGACTTTTATTATGATTTTTTCTCAAATCTATACGACCAATATCTTATGAGATATGGCCGCTCGCTACCCTTAACTGATCACCCTGTATGTAATATTCTAATATTATTGGAATTGCAATATATACTTATGTATTTAATTATTTTAATTAATAAGACAAAAGTATTTAAATCGTAAAATATTTAAAATCTACAAACTACAGACAAAAAAACAGCAATGCTTGGTATTTGTCAAAAATATTAACAGTATGAGCTAACATTTACAAAAGAAATATACTACCCTGAAGAAATTACAGCAATACCGCAATCAAAAACACCGTAAAATGAGACTAGATAAAAGGGCTGTGCCGATACCGATACTCAGTATCGGATATTGACCGATACTTACTAATTTCCTATACGCGCTGATACCTAAATTTTCAGATACAAATGTTCCTGGTTTCAGATACTGTTCTTTATCGGCCGGGAATCGTCGTCGCTCGCCTTCACCGCCATTTAAGCTTGAACGAAAATACGCTATTTCGGGTAAATAATAATAAAAATAAATATTATATTGCCGTTTACCGTAATATAGTTCATGATCCCAATATTTTTTTATTTTTTAACATCTAAAATATTTGTTTTACAAGTACGTTGTTTCTTTATGAACATGTCGCACATTGACTGGCTACTTGCTGAAAAAGTAGTTAAAATTTTCAAACCGTTTTAAGAAGACACTAAGTGATCATTCTGCTTCTTTAGAAGATATTTTTATTAAGTTAGGGCAACGAAATTGTTTTAAAAACATTATTTAGAAGTAGAAGGTGTAAAGTCACTCGCAAAGGAATTGTTAGTAGGACTGAAGAACTGCTTTAGTTTTGTGAAACAGAATGATCTTTATTTAATTACTATGGTCTTAGATCCTCGTTATAAAGTTGGAGTACTTCACGAAGAAGAAGACAAAAAGTTATTAAAAATACAGGGTGGCCGGCCATATTTTGACCCATTTTAATCGAGAATAACTTTGGAACAAATAAAGGTATCAAGATGCGGTTTTTGCAGATGCACTTATATTTCTTTAAAGTTTATTCTCGTACCTTCACGATTTTATTGTGACATTCCATTAGCTCAAAAACAAAATGGCCGATTTTCCATTATAGGACAACTATGTTATTTTAAATGGAACACCCTGTATATGTTTCTATATTTTCAAAATTTAATCTTTCCCCTTTAAAAAAATGTAACACAAGCTATGGTTATCTCAAAAAACAACGTATTTATTGACCTTCGAAAAATTGACTGCATGTCGACCAACAATATTATTTAACAATTAAAATTTGCTTCATATGTTACAAAAAAAAGGATCGCCAAAGGTTTAGGTTATTCACAAAATAATAGTTACAATAAGGTTACATTACTTTTTAAAAAACTACTGTAAATGTTGAAAATGCCTTCCGCCGACTTCGACGCACTTATTTAAATTCGAAAAACTTATTAAAACTATTGACTAAAAATTCTTCAGGAATATTTTCTATTATGTTTCGGATATTAATTTTTAATTGCTCTAAATTTTGGGGAAGTGGACTATAACACCTCTCTTTCACATATCCCCACAGAAAAATCTGGAACAGTCAAATCTGGTGAACGAGGTGGCCAGGAAATAGGCCTCCTCTTCCAATCCACCGGTTTCAAAAACGTTGGTCAGTGAATCCTTGGTAATGTTAGCATAATGTGGTGTAGCCCCATCTTGTTGAAAATAGACGAAATTCAATAGATTTTCTTCTTGCAATTGGGGATAAAAAAATATTTCCAGCATATCAACGTAAGTCCAAGAGGTTACAGTTGGTTCATGAAAAAAATGGCCCATAAATTTTTGCTTTGACATACCACACCAGACTGTGACTTTTGGCGAATCTCTAACGTGTTCGTTATATTGTCGAGGATTTTCTGTTGCCCAAAACCTGCAGTTATGCTTATTTACTTTTCCATTGAGGTGAAATGTGGCTTCGTCTGACATTATTAGTCTATCCAAAAAATGTATATTGTTCCTTACTAAATTTTGAATTCTCTGGCAAAATTCCACCCTTTGTGGAAAATCAGTTTCTTTTATTTCTTGTAACATTTGAATTTTGTATGGCTTTAATTTAAGTTCTTTTTTCATGATTTCTTGTACTGTAGTTTTAGGAATATGGACTGAACTTGAGATTTTTCTTGTTGACAATGTTGGATCTTCCTGAGTTATCTCCAGAATTTGTAACGTTTTATTTAGCAAATTCTCATTGTTTACTAATTTCTTTTTACGGGCTAAAGATCCTGTACTCCAGAATTTTCTGTACCAGATTTTAATTGAATTTTTGTGGGTGGAGCTTTATTAAACATGTTTCTAAATCTTCGCTGGGTTTCTTTTACTGATTTGGTTTCGGCAAACATAATAACACATTTTCGTTTTTCGCTTAACGAGAACATTTTGCGCTTCCTAATTAAAATAACTTGTCAAAAATGACCAACAATGGCTGACAATGAGGCTTGTTGCTGTTATGGAAACGAGATAACTTTGTTTCCACAGGCACTTTTCAAAAATCCTTTTAAAATAATATTCCTATTCGACATACAGTCAATTTTTGGAGGTCAATAAATGCGTTATTTTTAAGATAACCATAGCTTGTGTTACATTTTTTTAAAGGGGAAAGATTAAATTTTAAAATATTGAAACATATACAGGGTGTTCCATTTAAAATAACAAAGTTGTCCTATATCGGAAAATCGGCCATTTTGTTTTTGAGCTAATGGAATGTCACATAAAAAATGGTAAAGATACGAGAATAAACTTTAAAGAATATAAGTATATTTGCGAAAACCGCATCTTGATATCTTTATTTGTTCAAAGTTATTCCGATCAAAATGGGTCAAAATATGGACGGCCACCTGTATATAAGATTTACAGTCTCCTGGCTCGAATTTTGCGGAGACACGATTCCTCAGCACTGGATTATTTGAAATCGAAAACCAAATTGTTTTAATTAGTTAATTAGTTTCTCTCTTAATTAACGCCAAGTTTTTTTTATTTTACCAATTTTTAAATTTTTTGCATCATTTTGAAGTTGAAATGTCGATTTTTTAACAATAAAATTGACCTATTTCTTATTGTAAGATTGATACCAATTGAAAAATTAAAAACAAAAAACTGACGCCACTTTATAGTTTGAAATCAGCCCAACCTTGTTAGTAGGCAATCCATATACCTACCTCATTGAATCCTTCTTGTTTCTTAACACTACGGAATCCTTTTCCAGTAGTTTAACAAAGTTATCTGGAAATACCCCCTTTTTGTCATGGAGGGTTCCCTCCCACCATCCGCCTGAAAAGGCAATATTACCATAAGATCCACTAATAAGTAATAAATAATAATTTTTTTAAAGATACACAGTGAATGTTTTTAAAGTAAAACATTATATAGCCTCCTTGATTAATCTAAAATTTAGGTGTCTAGAGTACATAGGTACTTACTGAGATAGGAATTTTTTAAATTTTACATTACAAGTCTCGAAATTAATGGTTTATATTTTGCTTGTTGTTTAAAGTTATAAAGTTTTACATTTTGTCAAGCAAGAAAAAAAAATGAGTTATGTGCAGTTATACAATAATATATTAAAGGTTTACTTCTTACAGAGTTCGATGCTACTTTAGGTGAGTAAGCGCCTTTATTTTTCACTGGATTAAAGACTTTAAATGTGGTCGTAGAGCTCTAAAAAAACCTCGTGTTCCAGCAGGCCAAAAGCAGCCGTCTGAAGTTGGATGAGATAGCTGAGGATGTGGGAATATCGAAAGAGCGAATTCACTATATTTTCACTGAAGATTTAGTGATGAGAAAACTATCCGCTCGATGGGTGCCGTGATTGTATGCTCCAGAGCAAACATTCTTTTGCATGACCAACTCAGAAGAGTGTTTGACACTGTCTAAGTATTCCCTAACTGAATTTCTTCACCGATTTGTTACTGTCGATGAAACTTAGAACACCATTATAGGCCGAAGACAAAACAACAATCAAAACGGTGAATATCGAGGGCCGACCCAATTCCAAAGAAGGCAAAGGCAATTCCATGGGCAGGTAGGGTTATGGGATACCAAAGCCATTATCTTTACAGACTATGTTAATAAAGAAAAAACTATAAATTCTGAGTTTTATGCCAACTTACTTGACCAGTGGAACGAAAATTTTCATGAGAAACATCTCGGTTTAACAAAAAAGAAAATTCTGTTCCACCAGGGCAATGTACCTTGCCACAAATCGCTAATTACCATGGCAAAAATTCATCAGTTAGGCTTTAAGCTGGTTTATCATGCACCCTATTTACCAGCTTTGGCTCCATCATTTGTTTCTATATTTGAAAAAAATTCTTGCTGGTAAAAAATTTGCCCCAGATTTACAGGTTAAGGTGAAGAACTAGACAAATCAGCCTGTAGGCAATGGCATAAAGGCTCTTGAGCACGGATGGGATAAATATGCTACACAGCGAACTATGCGGAAAAATAAAAAACTTTTTAACCCATATTTTCTTTGCACTTAGGCTAAAAAGTTTTCATCTCATCCTTATATAAAAGCCCACAATAAATTCTTATTGCTTGTAAGACTGATTCTGGTAGACTGTTTTTACAAAATACTTTATTGTAAATATTCTATGGAAATTCCTGATTATTCTTATTACAGTACTGCCTGAGGGCTAATAATCTGTAGAGGTTAATAAGCCTTTTGAGCCACAAAATCTATTAACACCTAGCTTTAAAATAGGCTTTAAGCTATTCAATACTAACCTGGCTTTTTTATCACATCTTTAATGATATCTCCCTTCTTTATTGTAAGTTCATCGGGTTCTTGAGCTAAATAGTCGTGTTCTACAAGTACTTCAACTAAAAAAATCACATTTACAGTATATAGGCGGAAACTGTGAACTTAGTGATAAAAATCTAGACATTGGGTAAAACTTTCATTACTTACCCATGGTATTTTTATCATAATACCACCGTTCATATGTTCATTTTTTGGTGATTTTATGTAAATATACGATAACCCAACCCATAAATGATATCACAATAAATAATAAATTTATTTACTACTTTTCCGATGACTACGTTTGCTGTTTTGTGTGTTGTGGGACTATTTGCCTATCTGTCATTCACATTATTCGTATTCGTTTGGTGACTGAGTACGTTAGATCTGTCACTCCGTATATTTTGTCTTTGTCTTCCGAATGGAAAAGCGATATGTATAACGTCACTCCAACTGAGCATACCATTTCAGATTTCTTACTAGAATCGTAGATCTTTATACATAGACGTACGAAAAATATTTTCGTCGTTAAATAGGCTATTTGCCACCATTGAACATTTACCAATTTACCAATTTCGGTATACGGGGGTTTTTTGTGGAGCTGGTTGTTTTCGGAATATCCATTCACTATTCCTTATTCTCCTTTTGGCACATAATTCTTAATTTTTACACTAAATTGGGGCACAAGTTTTTATAAATACATTTTTAAAACTTGTTTTCATATTTATTTTAACCCTTTTTTCTATTTAACTGCAAAATTTACTGCAACTGTGTATACGCTTGCTAGGAATATTTTCAGCAAACATGGCAGCGGCGTTTAAAAGTAAAACTTCGCAATTTAAAGGAAAAAAAGTGTAAAATTAATATAAAAACAAGTTCTTAGACGGTGTCTATAAAATATTGTGTGCCAACTTAGTGTTAAAATCAAGAATTTTGTGCAAAGAAAAGGGGAAATATAGTGAAAATAAGGTTAGTTTGGTATTCAAGTTTAATGATGAAAAACGAAACGTTTTCGACTAAAAATTTCAGTGGTTCTGTCACTTTTGGCATAAATTTGACAGCAAAATATTTTATAGGTAGGTTCAAGATGTTAGTTTATTGACTAAGCTTATGCTGTTTGTACAACTGGACTAGTAAGTAATTAGAGCGGTCATAGGCCAATTCATCCGTTGGGTTCGCTAACAAGGACGTTTTGAATTGAATTGCAAATTTGCACCTCCAATGAACGGTAAACTTAACCTTAACCACATTGAAAACCGCGTTCAATATTTATAAATAATAGTGGTTAAATGACACCCCTCGAAATTTTATCGGTGACTCTATCGATGGAAAAACGTAGCTACGGGCTACAATGCCGATCGGTTAGATGAGTCTTCCAGAAGATGGCGCCGCTTGTATGAACAGTGTTTTCAACCTTCGGGGATATACTTGTTAGAGGCAGCCCTGTCGCTCGGCAGTGCGAAAAATGTGCGAAAGAGAAAGAAAAATTGGGCTACTACCACTCTCTCATACACACAAAATAATTTCAGAATCATCCCAGTACTTGGGAAAATAGGTTAAAAATAATGCAAAATAAAAAATTTAAGATAGTTTAATATCATTTAATGGCAGTGTCCCATGGGCGTAATTTGCGTAGTGTAACTGTCAAAATTCTAAAACCTAATTGGTTTATTTTTATTTTGACGTTACGCTACGCTTTTACGCCCGTGGAACACCGCTTAAGCACAGCAGTTACAACAATTTGACATTAACTTTTTATAAAGTTATACAAGTAGTTATAGCATTAACAATTACGACATTGATATACATATCTAATCTATACATAAACTTATATTAAAGATCACTGTTTGAGATAAATCTGTTGCCTTCCGAATGTTTCCCACTGTATCGATATCGGCATTTTCCGTATGCTCCTAAAATAAATAATAAATAAAATAAATATATTATATACTTAAGTTGTATTGGGACGCTTACTCTAAAAATAAGGTATTGTGTTTTACCCACGTTTATTATAAATATATACAGTGTGTCTACTTAAGATGGAACCATATGGAAAACTTTTTTATTATTAAGTTAGGAAAAAAAATTATTCTTTATAAAAATTTCTGCATGGTCCAAAATTTAAAATGCAATCATTAGATATCAATTTTTTTAAGCCGTATGAGGTTTGTCAAAAAATTTAAATTTTACTCAAGAGTAAAGTACCTTTATTTTTCACAATACAGAAGAATGCTATAGAGTAAAGTTATTTTAAATTCAAAGTAATATTTAAATATGAATTTACAGCTATTTAGCCTAAATATTTAGAATTGGTGATTATTTAATAAAAATTTTATTTTTAAATTTTTTTTTTACGATTTAGTAAATTTGTCATTTTTACTGTAATTTTACAAATACGAACTCACTCTAACACAATGTCAAATATTTTATGTCAGTGCATCCTAGATTATGTTAAATTGTATCAAGCCAAAACAATTAATACGGAATACGAAAAATAACTTTACTTTATAACATTCTTCTGTATTGTAAAAAATAAAGGTACTTTACTTAGCTTAACGTTTCGATGGATGAGAATCTTCTTTGGGAGTTTACTTGATGCTGTCAACCGTCAGTCGACAACCAGATAACATCAAGTAATTTTCTGAAGAAGATGGATGAGGAGGCTATCGAACGACAAAACCTTTTAAACAACCAATTATATACCTTTATAATCCTCAGGACTTCTCAAGGCTCTGGGCAACGGAGTATACCTCAAATTTCCACTTATATTGACGTTACTTAAATTCACGTGAACTTCCACATCTCCTTCTAAGGATTTAGGCCTGATGACGTTCATAAATTTACCTCTATTTTTTGCCACTATCCTTTCTTGCTCAGTAACTCTATTAGAATCGAGAAATTTTAGGTTTGGGAGGTGAAATAGAACAAAGTATCTAAAAAAACGATAAAAAGTTTAATTACAACTGGGAACTTTTTGTTTTTATGTTCTCAGAAATTATAATTCTGATTGGTAAAGGTTAAATGTTCGCTTATAATAGGCATGATGACTGTGAATTCAAAATAGTAAAATTATATAACCAAATAATAAAACGTAAATAAAAGATAACAAAACAAGTATTTTTTTATTATTATTTTAAGCGAGATTAAATAATATTTTTATAAAATAAAACTACCAAATACGACAATCCGCCATGATGTTCTGAACGCCAATCAGAGCGAATGACGTCACGTTAGAGTAAACAAATGATCATAACCTATGTTTTGTTCTCGTACTGTTGGTTTCTCCGATTTTATTTACGATCATATTGAATCGACTTATTGATGCTGAGAGAGTTTCTGGCATCAAACAAAGATTTTTGTTATGCAGAATTTAGAAATGTCAAAACTTCCCTGTAAGTATAATATACTTTTAAAATAATATAATATAATAACACTAATGTAAGAAAATAGGCCCTAACCTTATTAAAACTCTTATTCATACATCATTCTCTACCAACTAGCATGCGTGACCATATTGTACAAGTGGGGCCCAAATACCGTAGAATTTGGGACAGGGTTCTTTGGAACAGTAATAGTTTATATGGCGTAGACATCCACTAAGAAAGGATTTTTCAGGATTCAGTATCTGTTGGCTGCACTTATAGGGGCAAAAATAAAATCGGGGCGGGACTTAGAATTCCACGAGATTCTTAGTGTGTTTATGGCGCGTATCGGGATGAAATGAACTTTAATCGGACGAAGTCGCTGGCAAAAGCTAGTTATCTATATCAAGGAAGTTTAAAGGTGTATGGAAGCCCAATGCTATGGGCCCATTCGATCAAAAATGTCCAGCCCAGTATGAAAATAACTGTCAGAGTTGGCCCCGCCGATTCTGCGCAATAACAAAATTCCACGAAATAATTTAATGTGTTGTTTACTTACACACTGATAAATCAGTGTAAAGTTAGCCAACATATTATAATTTTATGAGAGCCGGAGTACCTTTTTGGATTGATCAAAACCTTCTTATTTCAGTGATTAGTGTTTATTAAATTGTGACTTATAATTTTGTGTTTATTGTTTGTTACTTATAATATCGTAACAAAATGACTAGAGGTTGCATGGTTTTGTCTTGCAAATCCAAGGGTAACATACCCGTCTTTTTAACTTTAGGTAAGTCTTATTTATATTTAAATTAGATGCTTCTTATAAGACGTAACGTTGGGTAACCGAATAAATAATAATATATCAATTATGAATAATAGAAAATGAAAATTTCATAGGAAATATTAGTGAGAAAAGTAAGGCAATCTTAACTATCTTTTAGATGATTTCCACAATGTTTGTGTATTTCTGTGGATTTTAAAAAAAAGTTTTACATTTAGGTACTTTTATTTCATTTAATAATTTAGTACACTCTTTTAAAGGATCAAAATTATTGATTACTGGGCAGAACAGGCAAATTTTAATATATACAGGTCCTCTAATTGAATGAAAGGAAGTACATTTTGGTTTTGGGGCGCTGATTACAAATAAAAAAAAAAGGCAGTGTTTCGTTTTCGAGATATTCATCATCAAAATTGAAAATCAAACTAACCTTATTTACACTATTTCTCCTTCTTTTTGCACAAAATTTGATTTTTAATTCAAATTGGCAACAATATTTTACAAACACCTTTTAAAAATTTTTTTTTATGTTTATTTTACACTTTTTTACACTTTTATTTTTTAAGCAAATATGGCTGCTGCCTTTGAACTTAAAAGTTCGCAATTTAATGGAAAAAAGATGTAAAATAAATAAAAATACAAGGTTTTAAAAGGTGTTTATAAAAAATCGTGTCCACTTTAGTGTAAAATCAAGATGTTACAAAAGAAGGGAGATATGTGAAAATGAGGTTAGTTTAATTTTTAACTTTGATGATGAAATCTCGGAAACGAAACGTTGCCAAAAGATATTTTTTCAGATTTGTCATCACCCAAAATTTATTTTCAAAAAACCCTTTAGAAATACATTTGTTTAAAAATAAATAGATTTTTGGTTTTAACTTGCATTTATTTAACTCGCTACTTAACACATAATATTTAACGGATACTGTTACAATGATACTCAGGTACCAAAGGTTACTAAACATTTTTAACCCACTGTTATTCTGTCTCATGAATGTTTGTTTTAGTAAAAGTATATGCCTAAAGCAGTTTTAAAAATTTTCCTTTTAATGTAACCCGAGATCTTAGGTTAGATTAAACTCATTTACACTATCTTGCCCTTCTTTTATCACAAAATTGTGATAAAATACATAATATTCATACAATGTTTGAAATTTATTTTAAAAATCGTGTTTTTATTTATTTACAAAGATTTTGGTAAAAATACAAAACTTCCAAAAATATCGACCATTTAAAATAGAAGGCATAAAGTGGCGCCATCTATTCTTTCCATATTATATCAGATGATATAAAAATCTAATAATACACAATAATTTTAAATATTCTATAGTAGTATCCTTTAATAACCAACAATTTTGTGCAAAAAAAAACAGTGAATGTTGGAAGTTGACATTTGATGATGTCAATTTTATAGATAGTAACAAAGAATTATGGAAATCCGGCCCTGACCTACAATTCATTGCGCAAATTCCGCGGGGCCGACCCCCCTATTCCCGCTGCCCTGCACGCCTGGACAATTTTGTTCTACAGTATTGGGCTTCCATACACCTTTAAACTTCCTTGATCTATAGGTATAAAAGGTGGCAAATTAATTAGATTGATTTGAAAGACAAAACCTAACCTCAAAACATTTGTTAATTTATTTGAATCTTCAAACAAGGACTATAAGTTTACAAAATTAAGTAAATACTTACGTCAAAGTGATCTCACAAAAGTAAAGCTGAGTTGTGGGCAAAATTTCTGTAAAATCACGCCTTGCAAGCCTAAGCCACTTATCTCGTATTGTTTTTTCATATGGAAAGAAAACAAATAACTTGTTAGGAGTTTTTTTTTGACGTGTTAGTAACAGAGGAACAACACCCATAGGTATACGATTTCGAATTCATTTTTTTAAAACCGTAAAATAACGAATTTGGAAGACCGTTTGTGTTTGCACTTTTTTACTCTAACGTGACGTCACAATCTACGCCATGATCTTTGGACCGTTTTGGTGGGAAAAACTTTTCAAAATCTGTCATCATGCCTATTCGGCAGTTTTATTTGAGAATGACTTGGAAAAACAAATAAAGGAAAAAAATTTCCCCGGCGGTTTTATAGCGTTTGGGACCAATTATTCATTTTGGTTTGGTTTTTTGGCCGGTCACTCTTCAATGAAAGTGGCACCATTGATTTAAAACCCCAAAATTTTGACAATCCCTCATCGTTGTCTTCTCCGGAAATTTTGATTGGGGCACGCTCTTTTCCAAGTAGGCTTAAAAACTTAGCAAGGGTAATTTTTTCTTTTGGGTTTGCAGTGATTCCAAAATCGCATATCTAAAGAAATAAGTAAAATTGGTTAAATTTGGTGAATGCCATGAACGCCTTTGTGTTCCCTTTCGTAGTCACACCGAAAATTTTTCCTTTCATTGACCATCCAAAACCCTTTCTTAAGATTTAATAAGCAATTGCGTCGATACCTGCCATTGTTAATTTTGTGAATTTTTAAATTTGTCGTAAGCGTTAAAATGTTCTTACGCGAAAATTTTCGCGAAATGATTTATTATGATTTTACAAGTGGTCTGTGCACAAAGATGCACTGAAAGCCCTTTGGGCTGCTTTTGGTGATGAAGCCCAGAGCTCGAGGAGTGTGTACAACCGTTCAACGAATTTAAGTTTGAACGAGTTTCTTTGAGTGACGAATTGCGTGAGGGGGCCAATTTCTGCTGTTGCTAGAAAACATAGCTACTGTTTAACAAATGATGAAGAAGACAATCGTGTAACATATCAAATTATTTGGGACTTTAGGAAATTAGAATGACTCAATCGAAAAGATGTTCAGAAATTATTTTATTTTTCTGGGATTGTCTTAGTAAAAAATTTGGTTTTTCCAGAATAAAAAAAATATATTTATTTTAAATTCTATATAAATCCTATTTTTTTAGTAAATTGTGAAGGAAAAAGTCTACTCGTTGCGACAATACAACTAAAAATACAAATATTTTATTATTTCTTTATAAAATGAACCTAATAAAAATATAAAAAATGTAAAATATTTTTAGATAAATTTCCTCTGTTGATAAAAAAGAAAAGATTATTAAAAAGAAATAAAAAAATTAAATTTACTTACAAATATGGGGGACACTTACGTCGACATTTTCAATGGTTTCGTCAGGGTATATCCATATTTGTTAAAAAATAATTAATTTAAAGAAAATTTACTTAGAAATAGAGATAACTTTCTCACTAAAATAATAAAAGTTAACTCTTTTTCTAAGTAAATTTTCTTTGAAAAAATTTTTTTTAACAAAATATGGATATACCCTGACGAGAACCATCGAAACATGTCCACGTTAGGTGTCCCTTTATTTTTGTAAATTTAATTTTTTTTTTAATAATCTTATTTTTATCAACATAGGACCCCACAGGAATTTTTACATGTTTTATATTTTCATTAGGTTCATTTATTTAAATAATAATAAAATATTTGTATGTTTTTAGTTATATTAAAGGACTTCTTTCACAATTTACTAAAAAAAATTAGATTTATATAAATTTAAAATAAAAAAATTTTCTTTTTTATTCGAAAAACAAAAAATTTTTTTCACTAATCGAAAAGATTTTGCACCACCATCGAAAGTTAAAAAGTTTGTTGTCGTTGGGTTCCCCAAAATTTAAGCAAGCTCAAAAAACACATCGGTCAAATTGTGCCCAGAAATTTTAATAAAATACCACAATGGTAGATAAAATTCTGTTTACGACATCATCATTGGGACAAAGATTAATTTATGCCTTTGAGCCTAAATCAAAACGCTAGTCGGCTGAATGGGTGGTTTTAACTTTCCCCAATCGTTAAAGTTAGACACCCGAAGTGTTGGGAAAAAATGACTGCGTTTTTTTTTTTTGAAAGGAGGGCCAACACAAACAAATTCATTGGAAGATTAAACATTAATGCTTTTTGGTACACTACAGGTTGTTTTCCTCAAGTGCTGGAAAAAGTTCAATTAGTGCTTCCAAAGCAACAAGTTTTGCACCATACAATGCCCGTCCCATACGGATGCAAAAATCGATTTTAGAGCAGTCGAAGGTAAATTTTGGGAAAATCCCCTTTTTCTGCCCTGACCTTTTTATATACTTCCTTTTGTTCCAAAAATTTAAAGATAAAAAGCTGTGGGTTTTAAAAACGTTTTTTTAAAACCTTTTCAAATCCCTGGAACAAGCATTAAGTTTTCCAAAAGTTTTATCGAAAATCAATGTTAAATTAAAGGAAAATATTTTAAACAATAAAGGCCATTTTTCCTCAAAACAATTTGTATTTTTATATCAAAATTTTCCGTGCGACCTTCGTATTTGATTAAGTTACCTGGTTTTTATTCAACGACAATGTATTAATTTCGATAAATTCGGAAAACTAGGAATCTTCAGTTGATTGTGTCGAGTACCATTTCGAGGTTCAAAAACGAGGCCTTTCAAGGTCCAAGTCATTGTAGCTGAGGTCAAGACTGTGTACTTTGGGTCCGATAGCTTATATTCTGGAATTTTGACAGCCTTTCCACAGTAGCATAACTAAAAAAAACATGGACTGTTTCCTTTTAATTAGAGCTGGAAGAATTTTTAAAAAAGGAATAGGTGAATCTTCGTAAGGAATCGAATCCCAAAAAATCCCCTTTTTTTTTTAAGGAAAGAGATCGAAAACCGGAATCGATTCATATTTATTGGGGCCGAATGCGGGGCATCTTTTTTTATACTTTTGGTGGCCCCTTAGGGTTAAGGATTTAAATCTTGATTTTTTAACACGATTTTAAACACTTGTTTTTTTTTAAATTTTTAAACATGATTAAAATCAAAAATAAAATTAAAAAAATAATTTGGGATAAGAAAAAAGAAAACCAAAAAAAAAATTTCGTTAGTATAGTAAAAATTAATTTTTTTCAAGAACACAAGAACACATATAGATGAAATATTTTGCAGAAAATATTAAAAAAAAAAA
The DNA here is from genome assembly GCA_019359885.1 of Listronotus oregonensis. NCBI lineage: Eukaryota > Metazoa > Arthropoda > Insecta > Coleoptera > Curculionidae > Listronotus > Listronotus oregonensis. Next base: position 206,246 of record JAHBCN010000338.1, read on the forward strand.
AAATTTAATTGTTTTTGTAAAAAACCTAGTTTGGCCTTTTTTTTACCCCAAACGATTGCGGAAAAAGTGCCTAAACCAAATGTTGAGAATATCCTTCTATGATGCAGACGAAGGCGCACAGATCAGTTGTGTAATTATGGGGAATTCTTTTTTTAATATCTGGTTTCGGGGGTTTCCCCACCGTAAAGGTTTTACGCTTTTCAGGATATCATCTTGAAACATAATATCTTAAAAGGTCTGATTTGGCAAAAACTTGATGTTATTGGGAATAAAACTATCTGGATACAGTTCTTTTGCAGTTTGTAATGCAATATTTTTTTTTGTATATGTCCAAATTTGTGTTTTTTTGGGTCATAAGAAATCCAGCAAAATCTTTTTAAAAAATTATATCATTTTTAAATTTTTGC
>JAHBCN010000338.1:206669-236529 GCA_019359885.1 Listronotus oregonensis
AAACTTTACCTTTTTTTTTTAAACAGTAATATTTTGATATACAGACGGCCCCCTCTAGGTAAAAAACAAATGGACCGGACGAATTTGCAATCGTCCTATTTGTGAATTCCTTTTTGTTCAGTAAGAAACAAAAAGAACACAACTTTCAGTTTGGGGGAATTATAAATGAAAAAAAATTATTTCCCTGGGAATTTAAGGTAAGAACAAGTGTTTTTAAAAAAATCCTTAACATTTAAAAACCTAAAATGGATATTTATAAATTGGAAAAAAATTTAAAAATTTTTTAGTGTATTATGGGGGAATTTTTGGGGGTAAAAAAAATTTGCTGAAATTTCCTAAGGGGACAACCTGCAATTACTACTTTTCAAAATTATAAATAATTTTAAAAAAAAAGGTGCGTTTCTTCCAGAAACCATAAAATACAAAACTCCAAAAGTTAAGGGGGAAGGGGGAAGAAAAAGAAATTAATTTGTTGGCATTAATTAAAAAACCAATTTGTCAACACGGCCTTGCGGATGAGGTTGATTTAAGTACAAGAACGGGGGGGAAAAATTTAAAAAAAAAAAATAAGTTCGTTTATACAAAGAAAAAAAACCCCAAAATTTATTAGGAAAATATCGGAGAATGGTTTTTTGTGAAAACATGATGAAAAGGGCAAATAAAATGAAGATTTTATTCAAACATTTTTTTAAAATGATGAGTCCACATTTCCCTCCAGGGTAGGCATAACCCACTCCCCCCGTTTTGGTCTCGGAAAAATTTTTAAGGGTTTTTTGAACAAACCCCCGCGTCCTCAAAGGTAAATTCTGGAGCGGTATTTAGGGGGAAAGTTATTGGGCCAAATTCATTGATGGTAATTTTTCGGGTCAAAAATTTTGGATCTTTTAACAGCAAATAGTTTCAGTTTGGAATTGGCAGGTCCTGGTTTTTAAGGGGGTTTTTTAACAAGATCTTCAACACATAATAAGTTTGATTTTGGTTATTTAAATAATACTTTTCCCCAAAACCTCTTATTTAGATTGAAGCTACAATACCGTTCCCCCTCTCCTGATCTGGCCCCAACGATTATTTCTTTTTGGGGTTTCAAAACCAAAATTTATGGTTTTTTGGGTGATCCCTATGAAATTTTATGAATTGTGAAAAAATTGTGTTTTTCAAACAATTATTCCGTGATGTTAAAAAAAGTTCAAAAAATTTCAGGATCATTTTGGGCCTTTTTGCGGAAAGGGGGATTGTTTGAATACCCCTTATTAATTAATTTATTTTAATTTTTTTTTTTTTTCATTTTTTTATGAAATTATTTTTTTTTTTTTAGTTGGGATTTTTTTTAATAATGTTTTCTTTCCTTTTAAAAAAAACAATAATTTTTTTTGTTTTATTCAAAAAAAAACTAATAGCAATACGAATTTTATCTCTTCATGCGTAAATAATTATGAAAAACATGAAATACGGCGGGACATCCCCCGCCTTTTTGGGTTTCAAAGTTACTGAGGGTTGAACAAAAACCCCCGCCGGGGTGGGGCCCAACCTGGGGTGCAGGCAGAGGGAATCCAAAAAGGCCCCGTCCATTGCTATAACCTGTGGGGGCCCCCGTTTCCCTTTTTTTTTCACTTATTTGTTCCCCAAAAAAATTTTTTCCTAGGTCTGAAAAATTTTATTTTTCACTCATATTATCAAAAATAAAAAAATTTTTTGTATATTCCATATAAAAATACTAAAGTTAGGGGAAATTAATTTTTTGGCCCTGTCTTGCTTCAAAAAGGGAATCTTGCCAGATGGTTTCTAAAATTTTTTTAAATTGGGGGGGTTTTTTTTCCGTCTAACAGAAATGGATTTTTTTTATAAAAAAACTGCCCCCGAAAAAACTAACAATTCCCCTATTACCTTTTATGGGTTTGTGCTGGTTAGGTTTTCCTCTTAAAAAAAAAATTTTTTTTTATCATAAATGCCCCGTTCTTGTCGGTGAGGGGTTTGTTCTGGTTAGTTAAGGGGGTTTTTATTTTCCCCAATTATATTTGTAACTTTAAATTTCAAATTTTTTTGATTTAATAAAAATAATCTTAAGGGGTTTTTAAAGGTTTTTTTTTAAAAATTAATAATTTTCCCCTTTGGCAACACTGTTAAACGTTTTTTAGCGGCGCATGTATTTATTAAAGCCGGAGTCTCAGGTCCGATTTCGACGATCCGATCATCCGATAGTTTTTATTGGTCAGAAGGGGCCTTTTTTTTACCGAATTTTTAAATTTTTTTCCGACCCGGTTAGGGTTTAAAAATTTTAATTTTGAAATGTGGACGTTTTTTCGGTTTTAACCTTACTTTTTTTTTTTTTTGGGTTTAAATTTAATTTGAATATTAAAATAAACAGTTTAATTTAAAATTTTTTAAAAAAAATTTAATTCCAATTTATCATACCAAAACCACTTTCTTTCTTCCTTAAAAAATAATATTTTACCCCGGGGTTTATTATTTCCTTTTTTCCTTGGTTTCAGGGTTGACCAAAATGATTTTTTTTCTTTTTTTTTTAAACCCGAAATTTGGGGATCAAAACATGAAGTTTTCCGAAAAAAAATTTAAAAAAATTGTGGGGATTTGGAAATGGGACGCATGAGACTCCAACTTGCCGGAGTCTCGGGGTCCGATTTGACCACCGGGGCGTACAAAATTTTTTTTAAGTTTTGTCCCCGGAAAACTTGTATTTTATTGCCCCTTTTTTCCGATCCCCAAGTCAAAAAAAAAAAAAAGAATACCACTGAAATGAAAAAAAAAAAAACCTAATAAAATTTTTTTAATAATTTTAATTTTGCGGAACTAAATTATGATTTAAGGAAAAAGAAAAAAAAGGGGGTTTTTTGGATAATTTAAATTGTTAAATTTTTAAAAAAATTTTAAAAAAATTTTATTTTAATATTAAAAAAAAAAATTTAAAATTCCCCCAAAAAAAAAAAAAATTAGGAAAAAAGAAACGTCCAACATCGAAAAAATTTTAAAATTAAAATTTTTAACCGGTCGAAAAATTTAAAATTTTTGGATGAAAAATAATATTTCTGACCAAGGAAGTTTAAAGGTGTATGGAACCCAATACTATGGCCCTTCCCCGATCAAAAAACCAGCCCAGTATGAAAATAACTGTCGGATTGGCCCCGCCATTCTGGCAACAACAAAATTCCACGAAAAATTTAATTTTACCTACACACCGATAAATCAGTTTGTAGTTGGCAACACATTATATTTTATGAGAGCCGGGGGGGAATATATTTTGGGGTTGCAGAATTTTTTTTGTAAAAAACCTTTTTATTTTGGTGATTAATTTTTTAAATTGTCTATAATTTTGGTTTTTATTGTTTGTTACTTATAATATCGTAACAAAATGACAAAAAGGTTGTTTTGGTTTTTCTTGAAATCGAAGGGAAATCCCCATTTTTTACTTTGGAAGTTTTTCTTATACCTAAATTAGGTTTTCTTATGAGACAAAGTTAGGCCCCAAATAAATAAAAAATTTCAATTATGAATAATAGAAAAAAAAATTTCATAGGAAATGCAGGGGAAAAGTAAGGCAATCTTAACTATCTTTTAGATGATTTCACAATTTTGTGTATTTTGTGGTTATTAAAAAAAAATAAGGTATACATTTGGTATTTTATTTCATTTAAAATTTAGTACTTCTTCAAAGGATCAAAATTATTAATTACTGGGCAGACCAGGCAAGTTTTAATATATACAGGCCCTTAATTAATGAAAGAAAAAAACAATTTTTTTTTAAAATTTTTTTCCTTTTTTTTTTTTTTCCCCTATTTGTTTAAAAGAAATTAGATTTTTGGGGTTTTTAAACTTACATTATCAAATTTTAACTCGACATACTGTAGACACATAATATTTAACGGATACTGTTACAATGGATACCTAGGTACCAAAATCTAAACATTTTTAACCATTTTTTCTGTTTCATGAATTTTTTTTGTGTATGCCCCAAAAAACAGTTATAAAAAAATTTTACTTTTTAATGTACAACCCGAATCTGAGGATTAGATTAAACTCATTTTTTAAAAAATCTTGCCCTTCTTTTTTTCCAAAAGGGGGATAAGTACTTTAAACTATTATACAATGTTTGGGGAAAATTTTTTTAAAAAAGTGTTTTTTTTTAAATTTTCAAAGATTTTTTTTGGAAAATTACAAAACCCAAAAAAATCGACAATTTAAATAGAAGGCTGTAAAGTGGCGTCATCTATTCTTTCCTATTTATCAGATGATATAAAATCCAATGTTACACAATAATTTTAAATATTCTATGGTAGTATCGTTTAAAACCAACAATTTTGTGCAAAAAAAAAACAAAAAAGTGAAGCTTGAATTTGCTTTTTTTGTGTCAACTTTATAGATAGTAACAAAGGGAAAAAAAAGTCCCCTGACCTACATTCATTGCGCAAACTCCGCGGGGCCAATCCCCCATCCCCTGCCCGCAGCCGGACAATTTTGTTCTACAGTATTGGGCTTCCATACACCTTTAAACTTCCTTGGTTTTGACCAATCAAAATACTTTCGGATGATCGAATCGTCGGAAATCGGACGCATGAGACTCCGGCTTTACACCAAAATCGTAAATATATAAAATAAAATGTCAAATGTTGACCAATTTTTATAATTTAAATTGCAATTTTCTTGGTGAAAACTAATTGATCCGCAATTTTTTTGTCTTAAATTATATTATTCAAAGTATATTTTACATTGTAACTTTAAAAATCGTCCAATTTCGTAAGTGGTTTTCTTTACAAGACCCTATTATTTTACAAGACTGAAGATACAATTTTTTCATTAAACAAGTAGTTCATTTCTTTTAACGACATTAAATAATTAAGTATTGTACCATTTTGAAATAGTGATAGGTATAATTTCCTTAACCCCCTGTAGATAAATACACATTCTTACCTGGTTTGGCAGGTAAAGCTGGCACATCCTCACCCAACCTTCCCGTATCTTCTCTGCTACTTGGCTTAGGCCTGCTATGCACCGGCGTAATTTCCTCGACAAAATTCGAAGGAAACACTCCCTTCTTTTCCATTTAAAACGCCCCTCCACCATCCCTCTTCCTCCTCACATATTATATTGATCACATCTCCCACTTTCAGGTTAAGTTCATCTTCGTGGTCCTGGTTGTAACTGAAGACTACTCGGCATTGTCGAATTCTTAAAGCGAAACAGATTGATTTTTTTTCTTTTCCAAAAACATAGTGTGAAGATTTAATATGAAATAAATTCGCTATTATTAACTTGTTTGACTTTTTGAAGAATCCCTCGGACACGTAAATTAGATTTTCCCGCCTTTTTTAAACCTAGGGGGGGATACGGGTTTTTGCCCAAAAAGGGGATTCGTTAGTCAAATTTTTTTTTTTGAAAGGACCCACTTTTTAATTTCATTTTCTTAAAGTGTACCTGAAAATGCATATTAATCCCGTAAATGAAGGGACAAAGCTGTAAATAAATCTTGTCGGCAGCAACCTAACTGTAAATTAAGTTAATTTCTTACGTTCTGAATAGTTTCCGGCAATATAAACCAAAACCAGAAAATACTGATATGCTGAAAAATCGTATAAGGAGTGCTATTCAGAAATTAATTTTATTTACGCCAACAAGTCAATGAACAACAATTTCAACACCTTTTAAAATAAGTTTAATGTGTTTTCATAAACACATTTTTTAATTTTAATAAACATTTAATTTCTCTTATGTAAAAACGATTTGAAAAGAAAAAGTAAAACTTGGCAGTAACATGCATTTTCAGGTCCACTTTAATAAAATAAAATTAAAAAGTGAAGTAGCTATTTGAAAAAATAAAGTTGACTACCAGAACTACGAGGAAAAATACTAATTGACGTTTCCAAAGGATTCTCCAAAAAGTCAAACAATTTGATAATATAGAATTTATTCCATGCTAGATGTTCACACTGTATAGAAAGAGATATGTTTATAGAGAGTGTTTCAAAAAACATGGGACAATGCATAATGTGAGATATAATAAGACAAAACGGCCCCGTTTTGAAGATATAGAGTGTAAAAGTAAAATTTTTTAAAACAACATTTTTTAGTAAAAATTACCATTATCAATTAATTTTAAATGGTATTTTTACGTAGTAATAAAATTAGGCTTGTGTTTTTCAGAACATGGTAAATTTTGCATCATTTTAAAACCTCTAAATTAGGTAGAAAGCTTTTTTGTAGAGAATAAAATTTTTCATCGAAATGGCATAAAAGGAAATAACGGATTTATTGCAGATCTCCGCTGGTGCCTCGAAAAAAAAATTTTTGCGGTGACCGCGATTTCTTAGCACTGGATTATTTGAAACCAAAAAAACAAATTGTTTTAAATAGTTTATTAGTTTCTCTCTTAACTGACGCCCAGTTTTTTTTTATTTTACTAATTTTTAAATTTTTTGCATCATTTTGAAGTTAAAATGTCGATTGTTTGACAATAAAATCGACCTATTTGTTATTGTAAAATTGATACTAATTGAAAAATAAAAAAAAACTCGACGCCACTTGATAGTTATTTGCTCGGTTATTTGTATGTAGAATATGTGTAAAAATTTTTAAAACGATCGTTCAGTAGTTTTTTTGGAAATAATGTGATGATGATGATGAATGAACTACTTTAAAAATTAGTTGTTTAAAGTTTTGTACGCTCATGTAACTGAGTTGGAGCAACGGTTAATAAAAATATCATAAATCTGTCAATTTTGCTCTGATTGACCTAAAAATTTAATACAATATTCTTGAGATGTTATACATTTAAAATATTAAATTTAAAAAAAAATAAAAAAAAAATTTCAAACTTTACCCCTCCCCCCACTTAATTTAAAGCAGCCCAACCTTGTTAGTAAGCAGTCCATATACCTACCTCATTGAATCCTTCTTGTTTCTTAACACTACGGAATCCTTTTCCAGTAGTTTAACAAAGTTATCTGGAAATACCCTTTTTGTCATGGAGGGTTCCCTCCCACCATCCGCCTGAAAAGGCAATATTACCATAAGATCCACTAATAAGTAATAAATAATAATTTTTTTTAAAGAAGATACACAGTGAATGTTTTTAAAGTAAAACATTATTATTATAGCCTCCTTGATTAATCTAAAATTTAGGTGTCTAGAGTACATAGGTACTTACTGAGATAGGAATTTTTTAAATTTTACATTACAAGTCTCGAAATTAATGGTTTATATTTTGCTTGTTGTTTAAAGTTTTACATTTTGTCAAGCAAGAAAAAAAAATGAGTTATGTGCAGTTATACAATAATATATTAAAGGTTTACTTCTTACAGAGTTAGATGCTACTTTATTTTCACTGGATTAAAGACTTTAAATGTGGTCGTAGAGCTCTAAAAAAACCTCGTGTTCCAGCAGGCCAAAAGCAGCATTTTCTGGAGAAACTGTGCAGAAAGCTCATAGAATCGTTTTCAATAACTGCCGTCTGAAGTTGGATGAGATAGCTGAGGCTGTGGGAATATTGAAAGAGCGAATTCACTATGTTTTCACTGAAGATTTAGTGATGAGAAAACTATCCGCTCGATAGGTGCCATGATTGCTTACTCCAGAGCAAACATTCTTTCGCATGACCAATTCAGAAGAGAGTTTGACACTGTTTAATTGTTCTCTAACTGAATTTCTTCACCGATTTGTTACTGTCGATGAAACTTGGACCACCATTATAGGCCGAAGACAAAAACAACAATCAAAACAGTGAACAGCGAGGGCCGACCAATTTCCAAAAAAGGCAAAAGCAATTCCATGGGCAGGTAGGGTTATGGTAACAATTTTATGGGATACCAAAGACATTATCTTTACAGACTATCTTAATAAAGAAAAAACTATAAATTCTGAGTTTATGCCAACTTACTTGACCAGTGGAACGAAAATTTTCATGAGAAACATCTTGGTTTAACAAAAAAGAAAATTCTGTTCCCCTGGGCACATTTCCACAAAATGGCAAATTGTTATGGCAAAAACCATCGGGGCTTTACTGGTTTCATCCACCTTTAATCCTGATTTGGCTCCATTAATTTCATTTGTTTGTAAATTTGAAAAATTTTTGTTTAAAAAATATACCAATGTTTCTAAAGTTTTTAACCGGATCCCCAAACCCCTTTTTTTAAAAAGCTGGAGGCAATTGAAAAAGTGGACCCCATCTGGAAATGGATTGCTTAATTTTGAAAAAGAGTTCAGTGTGTGCCTGGCTGGTGCTTCCTTAGGAACATTAGTGTAACACGGAAGTTCCCAAGGCTCTCATTTAGGGCCTTCCTTTTTTTGTTGTTTTTAACTCTATTGCATTAACCTTTAAAACATGATGATTTTTACATATGCTGACAATTTAAAAATATTTTACCGGGGGGGTAGTGTAAATGACTGTAGTGCTGTGCAGGAAGATTTGGATGGCTTTTGAAGGGGTGTAGGAATAATTGTTTGTCATTAAATATTAATAAATGAAAAATAATGAGATTTTTAGGGTGTAAAAATTTTGGTTTGAATAAAATTAACAATATTGATTACATCGTTTTTTAAAATCATATGGATGTTTGGATTTTAACATGGTATGGAAATATTTACGAGACTGGGGCAATTTCTTGTTTGGAAAGAGTTTAGTAGATCGTTTTGGAGCAATAGTGTAATATGGTCACCTTCCCTATGTAAATCAGTCCCCAAAAATAAAAATAGTTTTTTAACCCATATTTTGTTTTTTTCCCTTCTTAGGCTGGAAAGTTTTTATCAAATCCTCATAAGAACCCCACAATAAATTCTTATTCTTGTAAAATTTATTCAGACAAGGTTCTGGTAGACTTTTTTACAAAATACTTTTTTTTAAATATTCATAGGAAATTCCCCGATTATTCTTTATTACAGTACTGCCGAGGCTAATTATTGAGGTTAAAAGCCTTTTGGACAAAATCTATAACACCTAGCTTTAAAATAGGCTTTAAGCTATTCAATACTAACCTGGCTTTTTATCACATCTTTAATGATATCTCCCTTCTTTATTGTAAGTTCATCAGGTTTTGAGCTAAGAAGTCTTTTTCTCAATAATTCCAAACTAAAAAAATCACATTTACAGTATATAGGCGGAAACTTTGAACTTAGTGATAAAAATCTAGACATTGGGAAAAAATTTATTCCCCATGGTATTTTTATCATAATCCACCGTTCATATGTTCATTTTTTGGTGATTTTATGTAAATATCAAAAACCCAACCCCTTAATCAAAAAATAAAAATTTATTTACTACTTTTCCGATACTCTTTGCTGTTTTGTGTGTTGTGGGACTATTTGCCATCTGTCATTCACAGGAATCGTATTCGTTTTGTGACTGAGTACGTTAAATCTGATTATATTTTGTTTTGTCTTCAAACAAAAAACGGTGTTATAATATCACCCCAAATGAGCATACCATTTCAGAATTTTATTTGAATCGTAGATCTTTATTAGGCGTGAAAATAGTCGTTAATTTATGAATATCATTAACTAGTCCATACGAAGTCCTGAAAGTACCCAAAGCTGTAAATAAATCTGTACAGCTTTCATTTGTATAAAATTTTTGGGTTTTGCGGATGCTTGAGGGGAAAAAAAGTTTATCACGATTCCGACGTGGGAACCCGCTGAAAATGCCCCCTCTATTAAAAAAAGGGTTTTCCGTGAATATCTGCCAAAATAGCAATTAGAGAATTTTGTTTAGACAAAATGAACACCACCTTGGGAAAACTACAAAAATGGTCCCTACCATTTTTTCCAAACCAATAATTTTTTCCAAAAACGGCCGTCAAAAAATCCTATTCGCTTTATTCTACAGATTTTCTAGAACTCCGGGAAAAGGCTAAAAAAAAGCAGATGGGCAAAACAAGGCAAAAAATGGAAAAATTTCTGGGATCATTGAACACTTGCTAAGGTCTATTATAAAAAAGAAATTTAATAAAAAGCAATATTAAAAAAAATTTTTACCGCTTTTTAATATTCGAAAAATTAAGGGCCCCTAACTCATATGCAATGATCGGTACGGGGTTTTGTCCCGATAAATTTTTTGAAAAAAAATGGACATTATTGTCCAAGTAATTTAACAATTCGTCCCCCGCTTACAAGTGAATCCATGAAAAGGGCCATTTTAAAATAAACCCCGGCAGCGAAAGGGGGGATTTGGGCCCGTTATGGGGAAAAACTATGATTTTTCAAAAAAATTTAAAAAAGCCCTTTTTTTGGAAAACTAAAAAAGGGCGATCTTTATTTTTGTTCAAAAAAAAATTTAAAATCAGCATATTTTGGCAGTTTTTGGCTAGTTTGGGGTTTTTTTTGGGGCCATAAGGGCCCTTTTTTTCCCCTTTTTCTTTTTGTTAATATTGATAACCCTTTATGCCAAAGCATCCCCAAAGATTTAAAGGGGAAATTCGCCACAAGGGAAAACTGTCCCGGGTTTTTTTTACAGCTTTTTTCCCTTTTTTTTCTGGAAAAAACCCCCGATTTTGCCCCTTTCGATAAGGGGGTTTTTTTTAGGAGCTGGTTGTTTTAAAGATATCCCTTTTTTTCCTTTTTTCCCCTTTTTAATTTTTTCTTTACACCTTAAAAACAAATTTTTAAATACCCTTTTAAAAATTTTTTTTTAATTTTTTTTTCCCCTTTTTTTCCCCATTTAACTTCAAAGTTCCCAACCATGTATATCCTAGCAAAAAAATTTTTTCCCGGAAATATTGGGGGCGTTTAAAAAAAAAAATTAAAAAAATTTTAAAAAGGGAAAAAAAAATAAAATCTAAAAAAAGGGTTTAAAATTTTATAAAAATTTGTTTTTTTCCAAAGTTAAAATCAAGAATTTTGTGCAAAAAACGGGAAATATAGTGAAAAAAAAGATTATTTGATGATGGAAACGAAACGTTTCCGACTAAAAATTTCAGGGTTTTCGCCATTTTTTTGGAAAATTTTTTTTAAAAAAGGGGGTTAAGCCAATAAATAAAAATTAACCCAAAAAAATTTTGCTTTTTCTGTAAAACGGGGCAAATAAAAATAAGTATATTATATAGCGCGGTCTGTGAAGATTAAATAAAAAGTATGGGTTTAAATTTTACGACCCCCGTTTAAATATTCATATGGGGTGAATTTTGGAAAAGGAAAAATTTAGAAATTTCAAACCCCAGAATAGCCAATTCTTTTTCTCGGTTTTCAATCAACAGGTGGCAAAAAAACTAGGGAACGCGGGCCTAAAAAAAACCAAAAGAAATGTCTTTTTTCCCCTATTGGTAACTCCCGGAAACCGAGGGGGTTTTTTTGTTGTGTTTTCGTTTAATTTTTTATTTTTAGAAGTTTTTTTTGGTTTAAAAACATTTTAAAAATTTTAAAAAAAAAGGGATGTTTAGTTCCAGGTTGTAAAAATTTGGTAGTTAAAAGGGGGGAATTTGGGGGAAAAAAATTTCACAGGTGTGTATTCAAAAAAATTTTTTTAACTATGATTCCTTTTTTTTAAAAAAATAAAACCTTTAATTTAAATCGTTTATTTGTTAATAAATTAAAATTAAGTTGGGGACAAAGGAAAAATAGCTCTAATTAATTTTTTTTTTAAAATTTATTTTCATAAACCCCCTTATTTTTTTTTTTTTTTTTTGTTCTTATCCCCTTTTTAAAATTTTAGATAAACCGTCCTTTCGAAGAACCTTTTAAAAGTATTCTGTTTTAAAACCAATTAGAAAAAAAAAATTTGACTTTTTAAAAAAATTCGGGAACATATCACAATTTTTTGTGGCAAAATTTTTGGTTTTTTTTTTGGTATTGGTTTTTTTAACCCCCAACTTACGAGATGCCTATGATTTTTTTTTTGGTTTAAAGAAAAAATTAAAAATCTTTTTTTTTAAAAGAATACCCAAAAATGAGACCAGAAAAAACCCTGGGGTTGAGGAAATGGGGTTTTTAAAATTTTAAAAATTTGCAGAAAAAGTTGTTTTGGTTACGATCATTTTTTTTAGGGGTGTTTTTTCAGAACATCTATATGTAGCATAGTTCAGCTTAAAAAAACAATGTTATCCCCAATCTTTTATTGATAAAATTGTCTATAATTATGTTTTTGGGCTTCCCGGGGGTTTAGGGGCCGATAACATGCCGTATAAAAAAACCCCATTTTTTTTTTTTGTTAAATTTTTGGAAAAAACTTAAAAAATTTTAATTTCGTCTTTTTTAAAGGCTTTATCAAATGTTTTTATAAAAAAAAATTTTTTTTCTTTTTAAAACAATTTTAACCCCAAAATTAAAAAAAAATTTAAAAAAAAGTCTTTTTTGGTTAATTTAAATAGAATAAAATTTTTAATTTTTTATTTTTAAAAACTACAGGGATGTAATAATTTTCTCCGGGGTTTTTTCGGGGGTTTTAAAAAATAACCCCAAAAAATTTGCTCATTTTATTCTTTTTTTTTTTTTATATACACTGGTTTTAAATTTTAATAAATACTGGTTTTAAAAAATTTTAAAAAACATTAGAATTCTTTTTTTTTTTAAAATTATTATCTAATAAAAACACTTTGTATTTGTTTTTTTTTTTTTTATTAAAAAAAAAAAAAAAATTTATCAAAATTTTTTTTCAGGGGAAAAACAATGACTTTTTAAAGAAAAATTTTTTTTTAATTTTTTTAAAAATTTTTTTTTAACAAAATTAATTGTCTGTGTAAAAAAAAACAAACCCCATACAATTTCCACAGGAATTTTTGAAGGGGAAAAATTTTATGCTGTTTTTTACAAGCGTTGCATTTATTTAAAAATTAAAAAAAAAAAATTCTTAAAAATTTTCTATGAAAAAAAGGGACTGTTTTTTAAGCCTTATTTTTTTTAAATTACTTTTTTTCTTTTAACTTTTTTTAAAAAACCCCAAAGGCCCTTTTTTTAAAAGTTAAAAAAAAATCCCTTCTCCCCCTTGGTTCCATATGGTTGACTTCGAAAAAAAAAAAATTATTTTTTTGAAAATGCCTATTTTTTTAAAATATGCCGAAACGCCCTTTTGGTGGGCATCTTATCCACAAAGATTTTATTTTTTATTTTTAATTTTTTTTTTCTTATTTTCCCCTGACATGGGGGTCTTTGTGGATCCTCTGATGATATGTTTACTAATTTTATAAAAATTTTTTAAAATATTTTTTTTTTAAAGTTTTAATTAACTTTTAACTTATTTTATAAAATAGGTGGCTTTAGTTTTTAATTTTATATCATAACTTAACGATCAGTTGGTATTTATATACATTTTTTAAAATTTTTACCATTTTTTACAAATAAATATATTTTACCCCAAAATTTTTAAATTTTTTTTTTAATCGTTTATAGTACCCCCTCTAAAGGATTGCAAAAAAAAAAACCCAAAACTGAATCCCTTTTTGGGGCGAGAAACCCGGGGGAGCCCCTTTTTTCCCCAAAATTTTTTCGTGTGAACATTTTTTGCTTTCTGGTTTCCTTTTTTAACCTCTTTTTGGTCTTTCCCAAATTTAAAAAGGGGCCCTTAGAAGATGGCGCCCCGGGGGATGAACAGTGTTTTTAATTTTTGACATAAAACGTTGGGGGCGGGGCCTTTTTGGGGGAGTAAGAAAAATCGTGCAAAAAAAAAAAACAGGCTCCCCAAACCCCGGGTTTTTTTTCCACCTACCTCTCTCCTCTCGCACACAAAAACCTTTTAAAACCATTTAAAAAAAAGGTTAAAAAATAAAATAAAAAAAAAATTTTAATTTTATTAACGGTGGTTCTCAGGGGTTTAATTTAAAAAAACGTAATTCAAATTCAAAACCTAATTGGTTTATTTTTTTTTTTTCGTTGCTACGTTTTTTCCCTTTAAAGGCCCCAACCGCAGTTACAACAATTTTACATTAACTTTTTAAAAATTAAAAATAGTTATATATTTAATTTGAATTGATAAATATTCAAAATAAAAATTTATCTAATTTAAAATAAACTTTTATTAAAGATCATTTTTTAAAAAAAAAACTTTTTCCTTTTGGGAAGTTTTCCCCTTTAAAGATATCACCATTTTCCTTGCTCCTAAAATAAATAATAAAAAAAATAAATATATTGGGGATATACTTAAGTTGTATTGGGTTTAAAAAAGGGGGACTCAAAAAAAAGGGGGATTGTGTTTTATACAGTTTATTAAAAAATCCCTTAAAAGGGGCCAGTGTAGTAAAAAACATAGGGGGGAACCCCCTAAATTTCTATGTTTGATCGATAAAATCCCCATGCATGATTAACCAAGGGGATCTGGTTTTTTAAAATGCTTTGGGGGGCCGGCCAACTTCTTTTTTGGGGGTACTGGAAAAAGTGACATTTTTCAATTATATCATTTTTAGGGGAAAAGTAATATCTATTTTTTCCCCAATTTTGCTTTTTTGAAATTTATAAATTTTTAGAAAAAAAAAAAATTGTTTTTTTTTAACCAAAGAAGGAGAATTATTTATTTCCCTTTTTAACCATAAACCCCTGTTTTTTTTGTGTTTGCCGGCCATTTTCAAAATTTTAGTTTTGGGGGTTTTAAGTGTTAATTTGGGTTAATTTTTTAAATTTTTTTTTTGGTTTTTTAATTTTCGTTCTTATTTTCCACACTATTGTAAAAAAAGAAAAGGGAAAAATATGTTTTTTAAAAAATTGATTTCCTTTTTCAATTAAAAAAGATTCTTTGTAAATATTTCCCCCAATGGCCCAACCCAAACTTTGGGGGAAAATTTTGTAATTATCCAGCTTTAAAAAAAACGCCTATTATAAAAATTGGGGACAGTTTTTTTAAAAAACAAAAATTTATTCTTTTTCAGACCCCCTTTTCGTTAGAAGCTTGGAAAAATTTTTATTTTTTAAACCCCCAAAAGTTGTAAAAATGTATTTTTGTGGGGTTTGAAACCCCAAAAATTTAAAATTTTGCAAATTTTGGGGGGATCCTTCTCATTTTAAAAATAGAGCTGCCCCTTAACCCCTTTTTTGGGGAAATTTCCTTTTTTTAAAAAAACATTTTTAAAAAAAATTTTTCATTTTTCAAAAACCTCTCAAAACCTTGGGGAAAAACCAAAATTAAAAAAATTTTTAAAAATGTTATTTTATACCTTATTTACAAAATTTCTTTTTTTAACTTGTCAGAGAATCTTTTTTAGTAAGGAACGACAAGCATTTATTTGTAATTTTTAAAGAGTTTGATAGCGAACAAGGCCCAAAAAGCTAGTAAGGGAAATAATTTTGTAAACGGGGGCCCCCTGTTTATATTTACAAATATTTGGATGGGAATGTTTACAAGAAAAAATTGAAAATTTATTTAGGAAAAAAAATTTTGAATTTTTTTTGCAAGCCTTTTTTCAGACTCTTTGTTCAGCCCCCAATTTTATGAAATATTTAACCTAACTTTAAAAATAATTTTTCCATTTTTATAAATATTTATGTTTTTTTTTAAAAACCACATTAATTTAAAATCTTTATATTTTTTCCCCCTTTTCTGCTTCTGTCTTTGCCTAAATTAATACAAAATTCCCCTTTTTCATATTTTATGTTTTTTTTAGTCTTTTGAATAAGAAAACCTTCCTTCTTTTTTTTTATGGGGGAACCTTTTTCATGTTTTACCAACCCCGGGGTGTAATTTTTTAGAAGATCTCACCAACCCCCCTTTTTATGGGTTTTAGAAGTTTTATGGTTAATTTTTAGAATATATTTTATTTTGCCTGTGTTATCTCAGGTATAAGAATTTATGTTGTTATCAGAGAATATTTTTCATTTATTCTGAAATTTCTTTTTTTTTTATTTTTTTATTTGTTACTGTTATTTTGAATTAATTTTATTTTGTTGTTTATTAAAAATTTTTAATCCCAAAAAATTTTTCCCCGGTTTTTTTAAAATATTTGTATTTAAAAAAATTAATTTATAATATATTGTTAATAATAACATTTTTTTTTTGCTTTATTTTTTGCAATTTTAAAAAATTTTCCCCCAACCCCAACAAAGAAAAAAAATTTTTTGGAAATTCTTAAAAACTGCTTATTTTTAAAATAATCAGTTTTTAAGAATTTTTTAAAAAAAACTTTTTTTTTGGGGGAAAAGGGGAAAATAAAAGTAGAAAAAAAAAAATTTTAGAAATTTTCCAGCGCATTCCCCCTTTTTTTATATGTTTTTTTTAAAAGGTTCCCCGGGGTTTTTTCCCCACTTTACTGACGAAAAAAGTTTTCTTCGGGGAAACACATTTTTATTTCCCCCAACCCCTTTTTTTTTTGTGTTTTCCCCGACGGGTGATTTGAGGGTTTTTTAAGGGGCCCTTTCTAATCTGTTGAAAAAATTTTTATAATTAATACCTTTAAATTTTTAAATGGGGAAAAATTTTTCCCAAAGCTCTATTATTTATCAGTTCATTAATTGCCAATGCAAAAAAAAAAAGTAAAATTTTCTAAACCCAAAACTCTTTTTTTAAAACCCCTTAAAAAAATACGCAATGAAAAAAAAAAAAAATTTCCAAAAAAATTTAAAAGAAATTATAATAAAAAAAAAAAATCCTCCTTTTGGGAAAGGAATACCCCAAAACGATCGAAAAAAACCCGTCAACGTTTTTTTGCATAAAGGGGGAGGGGTTTAAAACCTTTTTTGATTTTTATTCGAACTTCTTCAAATTATTAGCCCTTTTTAGGCCTTTTTTTAATTTTTTTTTTAAAAACCCCCCAAAAAAAAAATCATTAGGGGCAAGGTCTGGGGGGTCTCACGGGCCCAAAAAAGGCCCCTCCCAAATTTAAAACCAAATTTTGGGAAAGTATTGTTCAAATATCCTTGAACAATACGTCCTTTTAAAAAAAGGGGCAACCATCTTGTTTTAAACCCAGAAAATTACCTTTTCCCCTTTTAATTTGGGTTGCCGGTAAAAGTTGTTGTCCCAGATCCAAATAAATTCTGCAGTAAAATTTTTTTAATAAAAAATGGTCCAATAGTTTTTTTCCCACCGTACCAACCCAAACATTCAATTTTTTTTGGATACGGGTTTTAAAAACCCAAAATTTCCCTATAAAAGGGTTTTACAGATCAATACGGGGTTGAGTTGGGGTTTTGTCAAAATTTTAAAAGGGAAAAAAGGCGATTCATCGGTGAAAACAATTGATCCCAAAAAGTTTTCATGTGTATTTTTTCCCCTTTTTATTATTAATTGCAAAACTCCATACGTCGAAATTTTGGCTCCGGGAAAAAAATTTGGTTTTTTTTTGGGTTTAAAAAGGAAACCTTTTAAAAAAGGCTCTTTTTCTGTGGGGGGGGGTGAATCAGTTACCTCAGGGGTTTTCTTTGGTTTTCCCCTGGGGTCTTGTTCAGCAGTAACACAAATTAATTTCCTTTTTTTCCGTTCTTCATTTACGGGGTTCCGTTTTTTTTTTTTTTTTTTGGGGAAGACACCCCTTTGTGGGGCTCAAAATTTTGGATAGTTCTATTTTTTTTTTAGACATGGTATAGGTCTGTTTTCAAATGCTTCAAAAAATTCATGAATTTGTCGATATGTTTTCCTTTTTGGGAAAAACCCTTTTTTAAATTTTTAACCCTTTCACGAAGTTCGAAAAAACCCCCTTTTTACGTATTTTTAGTGAAGAAATAAGTTTCGGGGGCTTTGCACGGTTCAATGGGGATGCGGCTGCAAAAAACAAATAATATTTAAATTCAAACTTTTAAACTTCAAAAAAAAATTTCCAATTTTTTTGCATCGTTTTTGCGAGTTTTTTTCGCCAGTTTTGGGGCAGGCGAATGAACCAACCGCCTGGGTTTTCCTTTTTTTTTTACTACAGTGGACCTGTCTGATCCCCTTTTTTTTTAATTGGGGCCCCCATGGAAAAAATTTTTAAAAAGGGGTTTAAAAAAATTCCCTTTTAAAAAATTCCCCATGGTTAAAATTTTTTAAGCAACCCATTAGATATCAATTTTTTTTATACGGGTTTGTCAAAAAAAATTTTACTCAAAAAAATAAAAACCCCTTTTTTTCCTACAGGGGAAAATTTAAAGTAAAAATTTTTTTAAATTCAAAAAAAAATTTAAATATGAATTTACAGAAAATTTTTTTTAAATATTTAGAAAATTTGGGATTATTTAATAAAAATTTTTTTTAATTTTTTTTTCGATTTTAAATTTCCCCTTTTCTGTAATTTTTTAAAAAAAAATCACTCTTAAAAACAATGTCAAATATTTTATGTCAGTGAAAATAGATTTGGGGTTAAATTTATCAAGCCAAAACAATTAAACGGGGAAACGAAAAATAACTTTACTTTATAACATTCTTCTGTATTGTAAAAAATAAAGGTACTTTACTTAGCTTAACGTTTCGATGGATGAGAATCTTCTTCGGGAGTTTACTTGATGCTGTCAACCGTCAGTCGACAACCAGATAACATCAAGTAATTTTCTGAAGAAGATGGATGAGGAGGCTATCGAACGACAAAACCTTTTAAACAACCAATTATATACCTTTATAATCCTCAGGACTTCTCAAGGCTCTGGGCAACGGGTATACCTCAAATTTCCCTTATATTGACGTTACTTAAATTACGTGAACTTCCACTCTCCTTCTAAGGATTTAGCCTGATGACGTTCATAAATTTACCTCTATTTTTTGCCACTATCCTTTCTTGCTCAGTAACTCTATTAGAATCGAGAAATTTTAGGTTTGGGAGGTGAAATAGAACAAAGTATCTAAAAAAACGATAAAAAGTTTAATTACAACTGGGAACTTTTTGTTTTTATGTTCTCAGAAATTATAATTCTGATTGGTAAAGGTTAAATGTTCGCTTATAATAGGCATGATGACTGTGAATTCAAAACAGTAAAATTATATAACCAAATAATAAAACGTAAATAAAAGATAACAAAACAAGTATTTTTTTATTATTATTTTAAGCGAGATTAAATAATATTTTTATAAAATAAAACTACCAAATACGACAATCCGCCATGATGTTCTGAACGCCAATCAGAGCGAATGACGTCACGTTAGAGTAAACAAATGATCATAACCTATGTTTTGTTTTTTGTACTGTTGGTTTCTCCGTTTTATATACGATCATATTGAATCGACTTTATTGATGCTGAGAGAGTTTCTGGCATCAAACAAAGATTTTTGTTATTCAGAATTTAGAAATGTCAAAACTTCCCTGTAAGTATAATATACTTTTATATATTCTTGCGACAGTAGATAATGATTTTAGCAATTGTTTTGTAAGATGGTTATCTGTTTGCAATCTTCAAAATCAACCACAAGAATTACCAAAAAAACATAAAGATTTTGACTTTTTAATTTGCCAATGCTCTCACAAATATATTACAAACATATGCATGACAAGTGAAGATAAGGCACGTCTACTTGGTATTCAGGTCCCTGAAAGTAATGCTTGGATTAACGCACTTCCATCTTCGTCCTTGGGAAATTTGTTAGATAACAAAACATTCCATATTTCCATCGCTCTCAGACTTGGTCTGCCTGTGTGTGGAGAGCACACCTGCGTTTGCGGCGAAAATGCTATATTTATGCCTACATGGGTTAAGCTGCAAAAAAAGCGCAGGGCGTTCTTCTAGAACAGTCAGATAAATGTTCCCATTACAAAAGAGCTCTGATTTTGGCTGAAAACCCCTTCTGTGTTAGAGCCTCTTGGAGTTTGCAGAAGCGATGAAAAACATGTAGATGGAATGACCTTAATTCCCTGGAAATATGGAAAACAATTACTTTGGGACGCTACGTGCAGCCATACACTTGCAAAATCCTATCTGGACAAAACTTCTAATTTTGTAGGTGGGCTGCTCGTATTGCCGAGAATAAAAAACATCTAAAAATATAAAGAGCTTGAAGAACGCTTTATCTTCATTCCTTTTGCTGTTAAACTTTTGGTCCTTTGGGATGAGGATTAATGAAATTTGCCAAAAAAATACAATGCAAAAATCTCGAAGTTTCATTATCCAAAGAATTGGTTTAGCTGTGCAACGGGTAATGCAGCATCGGTACTAGGAAACAATCCAGGAAGACCTAGGACTTGATGAAGTTTATAATTTTTAAATATAGATTAAGTTATTTATTTAATTTTAGAATATTGTTATTTTGGTATGTAGTGAATTATTATTAATAATGTAGTATATATTTTAAAATAATATAATATAATATAACACTAATGTAAGAAAGTAGGCCCTAACCTTATTAAAACTCTTATTCATACATCATACTCTACCAACTAGCATGCGTGACCATATTGTACAAGTGGGGCTCAAATACCGTAGAATTTGGGACAGGGTTCTTTGGAACAGTAATAGTTTATATGGCGTAGACATTCACTAAGAAAGGATTTTTCAGGATTCATGTTCTGTTGGGGTACACTTATAGGGGCAAAAATAAAATCGGGGCGGGACTTAGAATTTCCACGAGATTCTTAAGTGTGTATTATGGCGCTTATCGGGATGAAATGAACTTTAATCGGACGAAGTCGCTGGCAAAAGCTAGTGTATCTATATGTATAAAAGGTGGCAAATTGATTAGATTGATTTGAAAGACAAAACCTAACCTCAAAACATTTGTTAATTTATTTGAATCTTCAAACAAGGACTATAAGTTTACAAAATTAAGTAAATACTTACGTCAAAATGATCTTCACAAAAGTAAAGCTGAGTTGTGGGCAAAATTCCTGTTAAATCACGCCTTGCAAGCCTAAGCCACTTATCTCGTATTGTTTTTTCGTATGGCACGAATACAAATAACTTGTTAGGAGCTTTTATTGACGTGTTAGTACATAGAGGAAAAGAACACAACCTATTTTTTCGAATTCATGTTTTAAACACGTAAAATAACTTGCAATTTGGAAGACCGTTTGTGTTTGCACTTTGTTTACTCTAACGTGACGTCACAATCTACGCCATGATACTTTGAAGCGTTTTGGCGGGAATTTTAAACTTAAAATTTAAAATGAATTTTTCAATATAAATCTGGATTTTTTTCCAAAATATGATATTCGTTACAAATGGTATAGGTACCGGGTGTTGCTCCGCCGAGCGGGACATAGGGAATCCCATGTAAATTTTGAAGTAGTCAAATATTGGCTCCCCTAATTATTTTAGAAAAAAATGCTATTAGGATTTATTGAAGAGCACAATAAGTTCCACCCAAAATAAAATTTGAGCATTTTTCAACCAACCAGTAAAGAGTAAACTGCTTAAATACTTCTGCAACGTAGTATCTCATTATGCACCCTGTACTCTAGAAATCAATAATAAAAACACCATATCGATTTATCAGTGACAATTTTGATCATTAATTTATAATGTCATTGCCCAAAAACTGAACAATTTTATACGGGAATTTCAAAAAGAATCCTCGCATTTAATTTTAGTTTTCAGCTAATTCCAACACATGCACTCACAGTTACGCAAGACAATAAAACAAATTTGTCTACATTTAGAAATCAATTTATGACGAAAATATCAGGATTTAATCAAATGCTCAAATATTCCTCCATTAACTGCCAGACAATAACCCAAACGATTATAAAACTCATTTCTTACGTTGGCTAGTTGGTACATCGATATTCTGGCACATTCAGCGGAAATAGCATTCCTTAGCTGGTCTAAATTTTCATATTTTTTATTGGTATAAAGCTTAGTTTTTAAATGTCTCCCATAGAAAAAAATCGTTTGGCGAAAGATCCGGAGACCTGGCTGGCCAAGATATTGCGTGGTTCGGGCCTATGATGTCGTTATTAAATGCGTTGTTCAAGTATTCGCGCACAGCTCTGGTACTGTGTGCTGGGCAGCCATCCATTTGATACCAAATCTCTTGATTTTCACGAGCAAGGTTGTTCAAAGCAGGCAAAATTTGTTCCTCTAAAAGTTCCAGAAAGTACTCCGCATTCAAATTTCGGTCAAGAAAAAATGGTCCAAGAATATGGTGGCCGAAAATTTCCGCCAAAACATTAATTTTTTGTGGATATTGAGTCCTTGTCTCAACAAATCGATTTTGGTTTTCGTTACTCCAGTACCGGCAATTTTGAATGTTTTGTTCGTTGTTCAATGTAAAAGTGCATTCGTCAGTAAAGCAAATATTTTGTAAAAAACCTCTGTCAGTGTTTGTCCTCTCCATCATCTCAAAGCAAAATTCCTGTCGTCCTATTTCTTCTCCGTCTCTTAATTCTTGGTGTCTTTCATACTCTTAAGCGTGGTATTTACATCTTTTTAAAATTCGAGATATTGTGGTGTGGTCTTGTCCAGTAATGTCCTCCAGTTGTCTCGTGCTAATGTTTCCTTCGGCCTTCTCTACACAAAGTATCACGTCTAAATCCCTCTCGTTTTGTACAATTTGTCTCTGATTCTATTGTCGATTTACTTGGTATTGGCCTATTGGGAAAATAGGCTGCAAACATGTCCGCTACTCTTCGATAACTATTTCCCAGATAAATATTTTATAATGATGATTTTTTCTTGATTTGAGTAGTTCATTATTTAAAAATAATGTGACATTGATCTGACAACTTGAGAGTAAGAGGTTAAATAATTTTTCTGGTATTTTATTATAAACTTCTAATAATACAGGGCGCGTAAGAAGATAGGAAATTCGTAACTTATTTTAGCATTTATCTCTTAGCTGGCGGACTGAGAAGAGCTGAAATTTGTACACTGGGTACAACTTTTCGCGCTCTTTAAAAAATCCTAATAATATTTTCTTCTAAAATAATTAGGGGAGCCAATATTGGACCACTTCAAAATTTACATGGGATTCCCTATGTCCCGCTCGACGGAGCAACACCCGGTATGATATGATATGATATGATACAACAGTTTTTCAAAATCTGTCATCATGCCTATTCGACCAGTTAAATTTGAGAATGACTTAAGCAAAAACAAATGGAGAAAAAAATCCCAGTGGCTAATAGCGTTTGTAACCATTGTTTCTGACTTTTTGGGACCAATTATTCATTTTGGTTTGGTTGTTTTTGCTTTCTTCACTCTTCAATGAAAGTGGCACCATTGTAGTTACTAACCTATATCTTTGATAATCCTCATCATCGTTGTCTTCTCCGGAAAGTTGATTAGGACACGCTCTGTTTCCAAGTAGGCTCAAATAACTTAGCAAGGGTAATTTTTCTCTAATTTGATTTAGCAGTAATTCCAAATCGCATATCTAAGAAATAAGTAAAATTGTTAAATTTAAGTGAATACCATGAACGCCTTTGTGTTCTTTCCTTACGTATGTCACACCGAAAATTTTTACAAACTAATATACTCAAACACCTATGACAAGAAGTAGGCTAAAAATAAAATCCACATTCTTTAAGATTTTGACATAAGCAATTGCAAGTCGATACCTGTCATTGTTAATTTATCGTGATTTTTTAGAATTTGTCTGTAAGCGTTAAAATGTCTCTTACACGCGAAAATTTTCGCGAAATGATTTATTATGATTCTACAAGTGGTCTGTGCAGAAAGCAGTGCACTGAAAGACTTCGGGCTGCTTTTGGTGATGAAGCCCAGAGCTCGAGGAGTATGTACAACTGGTTCAACGAATTTAAGTTTGAACGAGTTTCTTTGAGTGACGAATTGCGTGAGGGGCGGCCAATTTCTGCTGTATCTAAAGAAAACATAGCTACTGTTTGACAAATGATAGAAGACGACAATCGTGTGACATATCAAATTATTTTGGGTACTTTAAGAATTAGAATGACTACAATCGAAAAGATGTTCAGAAATTATTTTATTTTTCTGGGATTGTCTTAGTAAAAAAAATATCTGGCTTTTCTCCAGAATAAAAAAAGTATATATTTATTTTAAATTCTATATAAATCTATTTTTTTAGTAAATTGTGAAGGAAAAGTCTACCGTTGCGACAATACAACTAAAAACATACAAATATTTTATTATTTCTTTATAAAATGAACCTAATAAAAATATAAAAAATGTAAAATATTTTTAGATAGGTGTCCTCTGTTGATAAAAAAGAAAAGATTATTAAAAAGAAATAAAAAAATTAAATTTACTTACAAATATGAGGGGACACTTACACGTCGACATGTTTCGATGGTTCTCGTCAGGGTATATCCATATTTGTTAAAAAATAATTAATTCTAAAGAAAATTTACTTAGAAATAGAGATAACTTTTCTCACTAAAATAATAAAAGTTAACTCTTTTTCTAAGTAAATTTTCTTTAGAAATAATTATTTTTTAACAAATATGGATATACCCTGACGAGAACCATCGAAACATGTCCACGTGTAGGTGTCCCTTTATATTTGTAAGTAAATTTAAATTTTATTTTTTTTAATAATCTTTTTTTTATTAACATAGGACACCCATGCAGGAATATTTTACATGTTTTATATTTTCATTAGGTTCATTTATTTAAAGAATAATAAAATATTTGTATGTTTTTAGTTATATTGTCGAAACGGTAGACTTTCTCTTCACAATTTACTAAAAAAAATTAGATTTATATAGAATTTAAAATAAACATATATCTTTTTTTATTCTGGAGAAAAGCCAAATAATTTTTTTCACTAATCGAAAAGATTTTGCACCACCATCGTAAAGTTAAAAAAGTTTGTTGTCGTTGGGTTCCCCAAAATTTAACCGAAGCTCAAAAAACACATCGCGTCAAATTGTGCCCAGAAATTTTAATAAAATACCACAATGGTAGATAAAATTCTGTCTACGACATCATCATTGGCGACGAAAGATTAATTTATGCCTTTGAGCCTAAATCAAAACGCTAGTCGGCTAAATGGGTGGTTTCAACTGACCCCAATGCAGTTAAAGTTAGACAGTCCCGAAGTGTTGGGAAAAAAATGACTGCGTGTTTTTTTGAAAAAGGAGGGCCAATTACAACAAATTCATTGGAAGATTAACGGACAGTTAATGCTCTTTGGTACACTACAGGTTGTTTGCCTCAAGTGCTGGAAAAAGTTCAATTAGTGCTTCCAAGAAGCAACATAGTTTTGCATCACTACAATGCTTCGTCCCATATCGCGATGCACACAAATCGATATTTAGAGCAGTCGAAGGTGAAATTCTTGGAACATCCACCTTACTGCCCTGACCTATTATCATGTAACTTCTTTTGTTCCAAAAATTTAAAGATAAAATGCGTCGATAGCGTTTTTCAAATCCAAATGAAGCTGTTTCTGCGTTTGAAAACCTTGTTGCGGAAGTGATCCAGGAACAATGACATTCAAGTTTAACCGATTGGTTTTATCGAATGAATTAATCTGTTGAGCTAAAAGGAAAATATTTTGAAAAACAATAAAGCAATTTTTCCTCACAAACAAGTTGTATTTCTTATAGTCTGCAGAAATTTTCGGATGCTACCTACGTATTTCATTAAGTTACCTGGTTTTTATTCAACGACAATGTATGTAATTTCGATAAATTCGGAAACACTAGGGAATCTGTCAGTTGATTGTTGTCGAGTACCAATTCTCTGAGGTCGTCAAAAGCTTCGAGGCCTTTCAAGGTGACCAAGTCATTGTAGCTGAGGTCAAGACTGTGTACTTTGGGTCCGTATAGCTTGATGAGGGCTTCTGGAATTTTTCGACAGCCTTGTCCACAGTAGCATAACTAAAAAAAAATACTTTTATATGGTACTGTTCAGGAATCGATTTACGGATACGGATTCTCGTAAAGGAATCAAATTACCACTATGAATCACGATTCCTTTTTTAAGGAAAAAAGGAATCGAATCAAGGGATCGATTCCTATTTATTGGATCACGAATCCGGATCATCTTTAGTTTTTATACTTACAAATGATAACTATGATACGAATGATAAGGCATAATTCAGATGATAAATCAAGCGTCAAAGATTTTAGCACAAAGCCCAAGTTACGAAATATAATTTTAGCCTCATTTTAAAGAGCTTCAACTCTTAGCCAAATTTGTTTTTGGTAAATATTCCTCAAATTTGAATATGTTATTTCTAAGATCAACATGAAAACACCCTTTAATGGCAACTTATTTCGAACTGTATTCCAAAACTTGCGATGCTAGATCTTCATTGCATACTTAATCATCATGCAAAAGGAATTTCACTTGCGACCAGTCTGACTATAGAAAATCACCCCCTAAAGTTACAGTCATTTTTTATATGGGAAAAATTTTTAAAAATTATAAAGTACCCTTAAAAAAGTTGTTTCACAACAAAAATTGGTACGAAGGTACTTCATTGCATACCTAATCACCATGCAAAAGGAATTTCCCTTGCGACCCGTCTCACTATAGAAAATCACCCCCTAAAGTTACAGTCATTTTTTATTAAGGGAAAATTTTCAAAAAATTATAAAGTATCCTAAAAACAGTTGTTCCACAACTAAAATTGTTACAAAGGTACTTCATTGCATACTTAATCATCATGCTAAAGGAATTTCACTTGCAACCAATCTGACTATAGAAAATCACCCCCTAAAGTTACAGTCATTTTTTTATGGGGAAAATTTTTAAAAAATTATAAAGTACCCTTAAAAAAGTTGTTTTACAACAAAAATTGGTACGAAGGTACTTCATTGCATACCTAATCACCACGCAAAAGGAATTTCCCTTGCGACCCGTCTGACTATAGAAAATCACCCCTTTAAGTTACAGTCATTTTTTATATCGGGAAACCTTTTAAAAAGTATAAAGTACCCTGAAAAAAGTTGCTCACAACAAAAATGTATATGAGGGTACCTCGTTGCATACAAAATTCCCATGCAAAAGGAATTTCACTTGCGACCAGTCTAACTGTGAAAAATCACCCCCTAAAGTTACAGTCATTTTTTATAAAGGGAAAATTTTAAAAAAATTATAAAGTACCTCTAAAACAGTTGTTCCACAACTATTATTGTTACAAAGGTACTTCATTGCATACGTAATCATCATGCAAAAGAAATTTCACTTGCGACCAGTCTGATTATAGAAAATCACCCCCTAAAGTTACAGTCATTTTTTATAGGAAATTTTTTTTTTTAAATTATAAAGTTCCCTTAAAAAAGTTGTTCCACAACCAAAATTGGTAAAAAAAATTTGGCGCCGTGCTACCCTTGGAACCACTCCTTTTCAACCCTCAAGTACGTGCGAGGGCCAAAAAAAATTCCAAATGAATTGATCCAACTCTCGCACCGTTCTGAAATTTTTGGACGATCTTCTTAAAGTCATAAAAAAGCTGAAAAAAAGTTTTGGCGCGGTGCTACCCTTGAAACCACCCCTTTTCAACCCTCAAGTACGTGCGAGGGCCGAAAAAAATTCAAAATAAATTGATCCAACTCTTGCACCGTTTCGAAATTTTTGGAGGATCGTCTCAAAGCCATAAAAAAACTAAAAAAAAATTTTGGCGCGGTGCTACCCTTGAAACCACCCCTTTTCAACCTTTAAGTACGTTCGAGGGCCGAAAAAAATTCTAAATGAATTGATCCAACACTCGCATCGTTCTGAAATTTTTGGAGATTTTCTCAAAGCCATAAAAAAGCTAAAAAAAAATTTGGCGCGGTGCTTCCCTTAAAACCACCCCTTTTCAACCCTCAAGAACATGCGAGGGCCTAAAAAAGTTAAAAATGAATTGATCCAACTCTCGCACCGTTCCGAAATTTTTGGACGATCGTCTTAAAGTCATAAAAAACTGGAAAAAAGTTATAGTCATTTTTTAAAAAGGAAAAATTTTTAAAAAATATAAAGTACCCTTAAAAAAAGTTGTTCTACAACAAAAAATGGTATCAAGGTACCTTATTGCATTCTTAATCACCAAGAAAAAGGAATTTTATCAAAGCCTATTCTAAATATGCAAGGAACAGAAATAGCTCGCTCTTGGAAGCCAAGTACAAAGATTTAAGGGTGCAATCAAATTGTCCATATGTAGTGACTATGATTCGTTTGTTGCATCATCTGAAATAAATATTTTGCAAAATGTCAAGTCGTTTTGGAACTATCTCGAGATCGAAACGAACTCTGATTGGCTTCCCCAGTAAAATGAAGTATTTGGACGACTCATCTGCAAATCCTACAGTTATTACCAACATGTTTGCAGAGTATTTCCAGTCAGTTTATAAAATGGGAGATGCATCGATTTTTTGCGACCCTAACGAGCTCCCAACGACTGATATTGGGTTGAGCTCAATATCTCTCAACAGCGATCAGGTCGTTGAGAAGCTGGTAAATTTGGACATAAATAAGAGCGCCGGTATGGATAAAATTCCACCTGCCTTTTTAATGAACTGCAGCCCTACACTGGCTGTACCGCTTACAGTAATTTATCAAACCTCTTTAAACTCCGTTGTATTTCCATCTGTGTGGAAATCAGCCATTGTAACACCTTTATTCAAGGGAGGTGATCGATCGAATATAGCAAGTTATCGTCCTATTTCTGGCCTATCGAGCATACCTAAGGTCTTAGAGTCAATAGTAACTGAAATTTTATTTAACTCTTTTGAAAATATTAGCTCAGAAAATCAACATGGCTTTTTTGCTGGCAGATCGTGCCAAACAAATTTATGTGTATACACTGATTTTTGTCTTCTGCATTGGACAAAGTCAGCAAGTTGATGCCATTTATTTTGACTTCCAAAAAGCTTTTGATAGTGTTAATCACTACATTTTACTTCAAAAATTAGAACACTTTGGAATGGGTGATCCACTACTTTCCTGGATAAACAGTTATCTTCGTGGGCGTGTGCAGTATGTTAAATTTCAGAATTGTATTTCAGATAAAATACTGGTTCATTCTGGAGTTCCTCAAGGGTCTCACCTCGGGCCAGTCCTATTTTTGATGTTTCTTCATGATTTGCCTTCCATTTTTGATCATTGTTCCTACTTGTTGTTTGCGGACGATTTGAAAATTTACAAAACCATTTCAAACGTCGATGACTGTCTACCTTTACAACATTGTATTGATAATCTTGTAAACTGGTGCGGAAAGAATAACATGTCCTTGAATGTATCTAAATGTAAAGTAATATCATTTTCCAGAAAAAAAATCCAACTAAATATCTATACCACATCAATGATACTCCCATATCTAGAGTTGCTCTGATAAATGATCTTGGTGTAATTTTTGATGAAGAACTTAGATTTATACACCATATAGATAACATTATCGCAAAGGCTTACAGGATGGCAGGCTTCGTTATGAGACAGTGTTGGGAGTTTAGAAATATCACTGTCCTGATGAATATATATTTTGCATTGGTTAGGAGTCATCTGGAATACTGTAGTATTGTCTGGAATCCCTATTATAACACCCATATAAAAAGAATTGAACGAGTACAGTCTAAATTCGTGAATTACTTGCTTTACAAGTTGAAATTGGACAAATCATTATATTCCTACCATGAAAGACTAAATATCTTGGGTATGGATAGCTTGGAGTTGCGCAGAGTCAAACTTGATCTAATGTTTGGTCACAAACTGTTGAACAACACCATAAACTGCTCTGACCTTCTAGCTCGAATTAATTTTAGAGTTCCACCCAGGACGACAAGGCTATTTGATTTATTTGCTGTAAATATTAGCCGAACTGATATTGGTATAAATGGACCTCTTAATCGACTTATGAGCCATTTCAACCATTAAGTACATAAAAATTTGATCTGTCCTGCTCTACGGAGTCTTTTAAGAATAAAGTCGCTAAGCTTTTAAGAAATCACACGGAATAGTTGTGGCAGGACTGTGGTGTTTTAACTTTTTTAATTACTCTTTATCACCTAATAATATCTATAAGTATTGATTATTGTACTGTATTTTTTACTTTATCTTGTATTGTAACAGTTGTAGTATTTTTTTTCTTAGTTTAGGTTCATTGTAAATTGTAAACTGTATGTTGTACTATTTGGAGAATTTCTCTATAAGTACTGAATGAGTAAATATCTGGAAAATTTTTAAAAAATTATAAAGTGCCCTTAAA